>CAUYQG010049268.1:57-18792 GCA_963574415.1 Tarsius wallacei | reverse complement strand
TACAGAAAAGTCTTCAGTTATAAATTTTTTTTCTTTTTTTGGAGTCAGTATCACTCTGTTGCCCAGGCCAGGGTGCAGTGGCACAGTCATGGCTCACCACAGCCTTGAACTCCTGGGCTCAGGCAATCCTCCTGTCTCAGTGTTCTGAGTAGCTAGGACTCGCACACATCACCACACCCAGCTAATTTTTTTTTATTTTTTGTGAGATAAGATCTCGCTATGTTGCCTAGGCTGGTCTCAAACTCCTGGGCTCATGCAATTTTCCTACCTCGGTCTCCCAAAGTGCTAGGACTACAGATGCAAGCTACAGTGCCTGGCCTCATACTCTCTGTCTTAAAGATAGCCCCTCCAAGTTGTCTACACTGCAGGCCCATAAAGATTGGATCTTCTCCTGCCATGATCACAGAGCAGCCACGCTAGAACCAACATTTCCCTACTGAACATCTCTCTGTCCCTCAAAAGGAGCCTCTGCTTATTCTCATCAGTATACCGCCCACAGGTGGGGAATGGGCACACACCAGTTATGTTCATCTCATTGATTCTGACTCAGGATACAAGTGCCCAGCTGGGCTCTAAGGTTTCTTAGTGGTGGCAAATCTTGGTCCTCATGGAGGGCAAAATCAGTCCCCAACACCCTGGTCTCTTCTGCAGCTGTGATAAGAAACTTCACAGCCCCATGACTTAAAGCACTGCACATGCTCTCACAGGGACAATTAAGTGGGCAAGAAAGGGATCCATCCGTGACACTGTATGCCAAGCAATGCCCTGGGGCAGACACAGGAATCTGCCCATTAAAAATTTGCAGTTTGAGCTGGGCACAGTGGTTCATGCCTGTAATCACAGCACTTTGGGAAGCTAAGGTGGGAGGATTGCTTGAAGCCAGGAGCTCGAGGCCAGCATGGGCAACATAGCAAGATCCCACCTCTACAAAAAAATTTTTTTAAATAGTGGGGCATGGCCTGTAGTCTCAGCTACCGGGGAGGCTGAGGGGGGAGGATCACTTAAGCCCAGGAGTTGAAGACCAGCCTGGGCAACATAGGGAAACTCCATCTCTAAAAAAACCCAAACAAACAAAAAAAATTGTGGCTAGTCTCTTTTAGTACAATGTCATTGCTGGGAAGTGGCTGCCCAACTAGGGGCAACATTTCCCAGCCTCCCTTGCAGTTAGCTTTGGTCATGTGACTGAATTATAGCCAATGGGAGGTGAGTGATAGGCACCACTTTCATGTCTGGCCTATAAATACCTTCCACGTGGTACTTCCCCATGGCTGTTTTCCCTTCTCAGTCCTCAGCAGGACCTTCAAAGCTATGTGCTGAAGGCTGAATTTTGGTCAGCTTGAGTCCCAGAATACTACAAAAAGGATTCTACCACATTAACCTGTGCCCCTACCCAGAACTGCCATGTAAAAAAAAGAAACACAACTTCTGTTGTGGTTGGGTCACCATACCTTTTGGGACAGCTTTTTTTTTTTAAGGAATTAATCCTCCTCTCTTTTCTTGAGAATTCCTATCACTAAACCACTTAGCTACCCTGGAGAAAGCCATGTTGTCCTGTGACCCTACCCCCTGGCCACAGTTGAAGGTTGGGAAGCTGAATGAAGCTGAGTCAACAAGTCTCTTCAAAGGATTTCTGTACCTGTGACCCAGGGAGTCATTGGCTGATGACAACTATAAGATGCTCCACTTGGCACCATTTAAGGAAGCTGCTAACCTACAGCCATAGTTTTGAAAAAGAAAAAAAAAAAGGGCCAGGTGTGCTGGCTCACGCCTGTAATCCCAGCACTTTGGGAGGCTGAGGTGGGAGGATTGCTTGAGCCCAGGAGTTCAGGACCAGCCTAGGCAACACAGAAAGACATTGTCTCTACAAAAAGTATATATTAAAAGATTAGCTGGTCTTAGTTACTCAGGAGGCTGAGGTGAGAGGATCAACTGAGCCTAGGAGGTCAAGACTGTGGTAAGCTGTGGATTGTGCACTCCAGCCTGGGTGACAGAGATATCCCAACTCAAAAAAAAAGAAAAGAAAAGAAAAGAAGGAAGCTGCATTAAAAAAATCAAAGACAAGGAAGCCCTTGCATTTGATAACGTTCCTAAGCCATAGCCCCCTCTTTGTCCCTCCTGTAACTTGAGTTTCCTCCTTCTTTGGTTCTCTGAGTTACTCACTTCCCCTTTGTCCCAGTTAGCCAGAGTTGCGTATCTTCCATTTATAACCCATGGAGATTTAGTTAACATTCACACCAGAGCAAAGAGAAGGTGTGCGTAGAGGGTGGGATTGCCAGATGTGCTCAGTAATAACGGGGTGAAGAACTCCAGACTGATCCTGACTTGTTTCCTCCTGGTCTTCTCAGCTCACAAACCTTTTCCCACAGAGCCCAAGCCCAGACTGCTCATACTTTGGGCAATGGCTCCCAAGCTCCCAGACCTTCAACACAACCCAGGCTTCCAGGGTAATTCAGAGAGAACGCAGTGACAAGGCAGACTTTACCTTTTCACTATCCACAGAAGGCTCAGGGCCAGGTAGACAATTGTACTTAACAAATAAGCCAGGGGCAGATCGTAGGTGAAGTTCTGAAATTTCACCCCATCAATGGTGTAATGTCCATAAAAGAGGCCAGTCTCCTCCAAGAAACCCTGAAACAGAGTCAAGGGCATGAAGTCAGACAGGTCAGCTCATTGCAGGGAACCAGAAGAACAGTCCTTGCGTCAAGGAACTCACATTTCAGTTCCTTGTTCATCCCTGAATCCCTAGAGACCAGAATAGCCCTGGAGGTATAGCAGGTAATCGCTAGTGTTGGGGAAATAAAGCACTGATAAAACCTCAGCATTAAAAATGCACAGGTACCAACCCAAATCTGAAATTAGGAACAGAATCCCATGTGCCACAGCACCAAAAATAATAAAACACTTAGGACTAAATTTAACAAAACAAATACAATTTTTAAAAATTGTGTCGGAATCTCACTGTCACCCAGGCTGGAATACAGTGGCACAATCACAGCTCACTGCAGCCTCGACCTCCTGGGCTCAAGTGATCCTCCAGCCTCAGACCGCTGGCCTTAATTCAGCCTTAAAAAGGAAGGAAATCCTGTCACAACATGGATTAACCTTGAGAACATTATGGTCAGTGAAACAAAAGACAAATACTCTAAGCTTTCATTTATATATGAGGCATCAAAGTAGTCAAATTCGGCCCTGTGCAGTGGCCCATGCCTGCAATTCCAGCACTCTGAAAGGCTGAGGCAGGTGAATTGCTTGAGCCCAGAAGTTCAAGACCAGCCTGGACAACACAGCAAAACCTATCTCTACAAAAAAATAAAATAAATTAGCCGGGTGTGGTGGTGCGTGCCTGGAGTCCCAGGTGGAATGATATAGCCTGAGCCCAGGAGGTTGAAGCTGCGGTGAGCCACGATTGTGCTATTGCACTCCAGACTGGGTGACAGAGTGAGACCCTGACTTAATAAATAAATAGTCCTTCAAATTCATAGAAACAGTTAAGTAGAATGATAGTTGCTAGGGACTGCCAGAAAGGAACAAAGGGGAACTGATGTTTAATAGGTAAAGAGCTTCAAATTTGCCAAGACGAACAGTTCTAGAGATCTGTTTCACAATACTGTGAATACATCTAACACTGCTGCATTGTACACTTAAAAATGGTTAAATGGTCAATTTTATGTTATGTGTTTTTACCACAATAAAAGTCCTCATATTCTTTTTTTTTTTTGGGAAAGTCTCATAACCTTAAATTTGGTAATGGGCTCTTAATGATACCAAAAGCATAAGCAACAAAAGAAAAAATAAGGTGAACTTTATTAAGATTAAACACTTTTGTGCTTCAAAGGATGTTAGCAAGTTATGAAGCCATGAAAAGACAATTCACAGGATTGGAGAAAATATCTGTAAACAATATATCTGATAAAGCACTTGCATCTAGAATATATAAATAACTCTTGCAACTTAACAATAAAAAGACAAATAATCTAATTTAAAAATGAGAAAAAAATCCAAATAGACATTTATCCAAAAGAAGATATGCAAGACTAGGCACAGTGGCTCAGACTCATAATCCCAGCATTTTGGGAGACCGAGACAAGTGGACTGCTTGAGCCCAGGAGTTTGAGATCAACCTGCGCAACACAGCCAGACCTTGTCTCTACAATGACAATGACAATGGCAAAAAAGTTAGCTGGGTGTGGAGGCACGCACCCGTAGTCCCAGCTACTTGGGAGGCTGAGGCAGAAGGATCACCCAAGCCTGGGAGGCCAAGATTGTGGTGAGCCACGATTGTGCTATTGCACTACAACCTGGGTGAGTGACAGAGTAAAACTGCGAATCAAAAAGAAGAAGAAGAAGAAGAAGAAGAAGATATACAAATGGCCAATAAACACATGAAAAGATGCTCAACATTATTAGTCATTAGAAAAATGCAAATCAAAATCACAGTGGGATACCACTTCACACAACCTAGCATGGTTGTAATTTAAAAGTGAGATAATAACAAGATAGTATCTCCATATTGGCAAGGACATGGAGAACTGGAGCTATCATGGGCTATTGGTGGGAATGTAAAATAATGCGGCCAGTTTAGAATAGTCTGCAAAATTATTCCTCAAAAAGTCAGACATAGTGATCCCATTCGACCCAGGATTCCACTCTTTAGGTATATACCCAAGGGAAATAAAAGTGCGTATCTATACGACAGCAGCATTATTCATAATAACCAAAAGATAGAAACAATTCATGTCCATCATAAGTGGATTAACAAAATGTGGTATATAATACAATGGACTACTATTCAGCCATAAAAAGAAATGAAGTTCTGACGCATGCTACCACATGGATGAACCTTGAAAACATCACGTGAAGGGAAAGGAGTCCTTCACAAAATACCATAGGCCGTATAATTCCTTTTACATTAAATGTCATAAACAGGCAACTTAGAGACAGAAAGACTAACAGTTTGCTTAGGGCTGGTTAGGGGGAGCCAGAAGTAATAGCCAAAGGATATGGGATTCTTTCTTTTCTTTTTTTTTTTTTTGAGTTGGAGTCTCACTCCATCGCCCAGGCTGGAGTGCAGTGACACGCTCACAGCCACCCCAGCATACCTGCCGGGCTCCAGTGATCCTTTTGCCTCAGCCTTCCAAGTAGCCAGGACTAAAGGCACAGGCTATCATGCCCGGCTAATTTTTTATTTATTGTAGAGACGAGGTCTCGCCAAGTTGCCCAGGCTGGTCTCGAATCTGCAGGTTCAGGCCCCCCAAAGTGCTGGGATTACATGCTGAGCTACCAAGCCCGGCCAAGGTTCTTTTTAAGGTGATGAAAAGGTTCTAAAATTGACTGTGGAAACTCTGAATACACTAAAAATCTTTATATTGTATGTTTTAAATGGATGAATTGTATGGTACGTGAATCATATCTCAGTAAAGCTGTTTTTTAAAAATACAAAGGTACCATTTGGGAAAAATAGCACAGAAAAGTCTCTGACTTTTTTTTTTTAATTGGAGTCTCACCCTGTCAGGCAGGATGGAGTGTAGTGGTACAATTGTAGCTCACTGCAGTTTCAACTTTGTGGGCTCAGGTAATCCTTCCACCTCAGTCTTCCAAGCAGCTGGGACTACAGGTATATGTCACCACGCCCAGCTAATTTTTAATTTTTTTTTTTGTAGAGACGTGGTCCCACTATGTTGCTCAGGATGTTCTTGAACTCCTGGGCTCAAGCAGTCCTCCCACCTCAGCTTCCAAAAGTACTGGGATTATAGGTATTGAGCCACTGCACCGGGCCATGTCTCTGACTTCTTATTGAACAGAAGATGAACACCTCAAATATCTTCTTGAATGGCAGAAAAATTCCAGAAGCATGAAAAAGAGAACAGATATACAGAAAACAGAAGCAGTAAGTAGTACACAGATGTTCCCTACAGCATTGTTTATACAGGGAGGAAAAGGGAGTAATTAGAATGCCCATCAATAGAGAACTTGCTAGATCATGAAAAATCCTTGTGGTGAAATATTGAGCAAGATCATGTAAGGGCACACTGAAAGCTCAAGAAGACTGTGAATCATGGTATTAAAGGTTTGGTGAACTCTAAGGAGGGGTTCTTTCACCTTTACTCTATAAATTCTATATTTTTTGTGGCAATATTCTTTTATTACTTGAAAGAAAAAGTAGAAACAGAAGATTCCATATTCTCTTCAATGCTCCCAATGGCTGAGCACCAAGCCATAAAAACTTGTCCAACTATGTGAAACCTGTTTTATGTTGCCCCAGGTTGATGTCAGGGCTATCAGTAATCTCTCCCTCAAAATAATACAACATGACAGGGAAAAGGCCCACTGAGTCTGGAAAATAAATTTCCTGATTTGATAATGACCTTGACTCAATTGTTTCCCAAAAAAAACAAGCCCCTGATTGACCTCTCTGGCCCTCTTTCACTGGGCCTATTTAAGTTTAAATTATTAACAATCAAATTAAATTAAAATTCAGATTCTCAGCCATACCAGCCACATCTCAAGTGCCCAAGAGTTAATGGTTCTCATGTGATACAGCACAGATCTACAACATTCTCTAGTTCTAAAGAATGCAGAAAGTTCTTTTGGACAAGGAGGTTCTATGTTATGCTTCCTTTATTAATCATTTATGATCAAGTGCAGCCGACTCACCTATAAAATCTTTCCTATAAGGAAGAAGATTATGGTGTGTGAAGATTTACAAACAAACTTCTCTTGGGGGATGTAAGCTAAAGAAAAGGGGCTAGGCTGGACAACATAGCGAAACTCCGTCTCTACAAAAAATTTAAAAATTAGCCAGGCGTAATGGTATATGCCTGTGGTCCCAACTACATGGGGGGGCTGAGATGGGAGGATGAATTGAGTCCAGAAGTTCGAGCTGCAGTGAGCTGTGATAATGCTACTTCACTCTGGGCTGGTCAAAAGAGCAAGACCTCATCTCTAAAAATAAAAATTAAACATTTGCAAAAAAGACAAGAAAAAGAAAAGGTACTAACAGCAGCTCCTGGAATTTGATCCCAGTTTTGCTTTCAGTAAAAGTGTAACCTTCGGTGAATTACTAAATTTCTTTCCTAATTTGCATAAGTCAACATTTGAACAGCTTTCATTTTCTCATTTGCATAGTGGATATTTGCTTAGCTTTCATTTTTTCATTTGCATAGTGCACATTTGAACACCCACCCAACAATTCCTCTGCATTGTTTTCAGGAATATATGAGATCAGAGATGAAAAAAGCACTTTTTCAAAATAAAATGCAGTGGACAATTTCAAGGCTTTCTACCTATCTATTCAGAAAAGTGGAAGTTCATTGACATGGCATTTTAATATCAGTAACTTTCAAAAAGATATTTCTATTTATTTGTACTTCTCAAAGATCTGGAGCATTGGTTCTCAACCAGGGACAATTTTGTTTCTCAGGGGACATGTGGCAGTGTCTACAAACATCTTCGGTTGTCACAGTTGGAAGGAGGGGTGCTATGGGTATGTAGTGGGTGGAGGCCAGGGATGCAGCTCAACACAGCATGATCTGACCCAAATATATGTAGTGCTGAGGTTGAGAAACCCTGGTCTAGAGAGAGGGAATGGCCACTTTTCATACCTGCAATCTTACCTGCCAAAAAAGTGGGATAAAAAAATGACAACATGACCAGGCATGGTGGCTCACGCCCATAATCCCAGTGCTTTAGGAGGCCGAGGCAGGAGGATTGCTTGAGCCCGGGAGTTCAAGATGAGCCTAGACAACATAGTGAGAAATTGTCTTTATAAAAAGTGTTTTTTAAAAATTAGCTGGGTGTGGTGGCACATGTCTGTAGTCCCAGCTACTCAGGAGGCTGAGGCAGAAGGATCACCTGAACCCAGGAGGTTGAGGGTATGGTGACCCATAATAGTGCCACAGCATTCCAGTCTGGGCAACAGAGTAAGACCTTGACTCAAAAAAAAAAAAAAGAAAAGAAAAGAAAAGAAAACACACAAAATCATTTTTTAAGAAGGTAATTAAAAATATTTTAGAACTATTATAAGAACAAATGAAAATGTAAAATTTCATTTTACAGCAGGGGGTGTTAACCTGGGACTATGGGATTTCTGGGAATCTATGCATGCTAGTGCACAAGGTGCGCATGTAATACATGTGAGTTTGTGCATCGCACATGTCTCCCTGGAAGGAAGAGCCACGGCTTTCAGCCACGCAGTCCAGGACCTCAAAACGTCAAGAGGTTTTTCAGTGTCAGAGAAATTTAAAATATTCTATCTTTCCATGGAAGCTTCCTTCTGGAGGGGAACTACATATTTTGTGGCAGATCAGTACGAAGGGGGCGAGGACTAGGAGAAGGCCGTGGCTGAAGTGACAAAGTTCAATTTCCCATCATTCCAGCAAGGGGTGGGGAACACCGTCTTTGCTGATGAAATGGCCACAAATCCTGTTTCTTGTTCTGTTTCTTGGGTCAGTTCTCATGCAGACATTCGGGACACTGATCTTGAAACCAACCAATTTTTAAAGCACTGAGGATCTAAACAGAGGATTCTGTTAAATACTTACAGTGCCAGAAAGCAAGTCTATCATATAGCTGTAAAAGTAAATGAGTCCAGAACTGCTGACTGGATATACTGTACATTGTGTATCTGTAAAACAAAAACAAGAACACCAGTGGAAACAGTTTAACAGTCCCGGTACCTTGTCTGTTTATCACAATGTGTCTCTAAAGCACCCACAGTCAAATCCCAATGTGTCAAGCCCAGTGGCAATTCCTTCTGTTTCTAGTATTTCCTTCACTATCTCCCTAAATATCTGGGGATCTATGTTTTTTCTATACTTTTTTTTTTTTTTTGAGTCAGGGTCTCACTCTGTCACCCAGGCTAGAGTGCAGTGGCATGATCATGGCTCACCGCAGTCTCCAACTCCTGGGCTTAAGCAATCAAGCACCTATGTCAGCTCCTGAGTAGCTGGGACTATAGGCATATGCCACCACACTCAGCTAATTTTTTTTTTTTTTTCAGAGAGGAGTTCTCACTATGTTGACTACGCTGGTCTCAAACTCCTGGGTTCAAGCAATCCTCCCACCTCCGCCTCTCAATGCACTGGAATTATATGCACAAGTCACCACGCCTGGCCTTTCCTCTGCATTTTTTATGTGGGTCCACACACAGAACTTTTTTCTCCTTGTATGTGTGTTTTGTGGTTTTGTGATCATGTTAGCACATGTTGGGATATATGATATAATTTTATCCCACTTTAAGCATATTTAATATAAAAGATGTATATAAAGAAACGTGGCTTCATTCAAGAAAATATATGCATACATTTACATATGTGTAATTATCCAGGGCATTAGTTTTTTTTAGTCAGATCTCACTCTGTCACCTAGGCCAGAGTACAGTGGCACAACCGCATCATAGTGACCGCATCCTCAACTTCCTGGGCTCAGGTGATCCTTCTGCCTCAGCTTTCCAGGTAGCCAAACTACAAGTGTATGCCACCACACCTGGCTAATTTTTTTTTTAATTGTAGAGACGAGGTCTCACCAAGTTGCCCAGGCTGGTCTTGAGCCCCTGGGTTCAACCAATCCTCTTGCCTCTGCCTCCCAAAGTGCTGGGATTATAGGTGTAAGCCACCACACCCGGTGGCCAGGATATTTTTTGAACATCAATTTTAGTGACTCTGACTTATGCTTGAGCTAACTCACTGCCTCTCTGTATCAGACACCTATGGTTGTGTAACAAACAACCTCAACATCTCAGTGACTTAAAACCCCAAGCATTTATTTTCTCACTCATGGGTTTGCAGTATAAGTTCATTCAGCTGATTTAGGCTGAGAAAGGAGGGACTCCGGGCTTCCAGTTGAGCTCCCATTCCCAAACAGTAGAGGTCTGTTCCACATGACTTCATTCTGGGGCCAGGGCTGAAGGGATAAAATGGCTCCCTGGGGAAAGTTCTTCCCATGGCAGATCACAGGGGCACAATGAGGCAAGCCAACCTCACAGAGATATTTCAAGCAAGCACTTCACTAGACAAAACAAGTCACATGACCAAACTCAATACAGGGCAAGAAACATTCCCTATGCACAGTGGGAAGTCCTGGGAAGTCACAACTACAGGGGAGTAACAAAATGGGGAAAATAACCCAATCGACCACCCCTTCTCTGGGTCTTGGTTTCTGCTTTGTTAAAATAAGGGAGTTGAACCAGTTCCTCCAACACCATTTCCAGCTTTGCCATTTTATAATTCTAACATGCATGTGGTCATTTGGTCACTCAACAAGCATTTCTTCATCACTATGTACCAGGTGGAGGTGGGGATAAAAAGATGAATAAGAAGCAGTTTCTTGAAAAGGTCACCATCAAATGGCAGAGAAAGACAAGGACAGTTAGATTTATATAAAGTGCTCAAATGGTTGCATGAAGACAGTGTTTTAGACAGAGGAGAGAGGCAGCCATCCCGTTTCAGAAGGAGTCGGGAAGCCTGCCGTTCCACTCCTTATTCACTGTCCTCTAGCCTACAAGTCAGCAAACTGTGGGCCAAAGCTCGCCAGCAGCCTGTTTTTGTTAATAAACTTTTATTGGTACACAGCCCACAACCATCCATTACATATTGTCTATGGCTATTCTTGCGCTACAATGGCAGTTGAACAGTTGCAACAGAGACCTATATGGCCTACAAAGTCTAAAATATTTACTATCCAGTTCTTTATGGGAAACACTTGCTGACCGGCCACACCTGACTTTTAGTTTCTCTAGTTGACTAAATTATTGCTCAGCCTGGGACATTCGCAGATGCTAACCCTCTGCTTGAAGATGCTTCATCTTCTTCTCTGGCTGTCTTCTCCTCACCCTTCTGGGATCAGCTTAAATGTCCCTGCCTTCCTTCAGACAGGGCTCTGGGGACCTCTCACCCTCAACTGTCCTGGTGTTCAACCTCACAGCACCTGGCCTTCCCTTTCCCTCATGGACAAATTCATCATTAAATATTTGTATTGTGTGTCTACTTCCTTCACATCCATCTTTTGCGAGAGCACGTTAAAGTCATGAGAGCAGATGAGTCGCTCCCTGTTGTGCTCCAGGAGCAAGCTTGGGGTCCAGTACACAGTAGTTGCTCGATAAATATTTGCTGAAGCAAAAAAGAAGCAAAGGAAGGCAAGAAGAGGAAAGGAGGGATTTCTTAGGGGAAAAAGTGACAGGGCAAGTTACAAAGTATGTGCAGGGAGAGGATATGATCAAGGGAGATAATGATGAGAAGGAAGAGCTGGGAGGTGACCACAGCTGTACGTACTTAGCTTGGGCTCCATTTTCTGCAGGAGGGCGGCCTCCCTGACTCAGGTCAAGTTCCTGACTATACCGTCAGCCAAACCTAGAATCAAGTTTCCTAGTAAAGAAAGCATTGTAGCAAAGCACACAGTAAAAACAACATGCTTCCCAGTAAACCAGGTCTTAGACTCACCCAAGTCTTTGAATGGAATAAGCACAAAGCTGCTGTTGGTGATCTTGTATTTGGTAAGCAAGACTGGGAGCAAAACCAGCGTAAAGATGATCAGAAATATCACCAAATTCAGCAACACCAGGAATCGCAAGAAGGAGAAATAGGACTGAATCCCAGTGCCAAATTTCCCTGGAAAAAAAGAAATCCAGACATCATTGACCAGGAGTGTTGACCCACCACACATTTTAGACTCAATCAGCCACAGAACGCTGAAGTTTGAGGGATCTTGGTGTGGGGAGGAAGGAAGAGACATTTTATTTCTTCTACTGTTGGCTTTAAGACTCCACTTCCTAGTGGCTTAACTTTTCACATGGAGATCTAAAATCAGTCTTCGAATTATACATTTGAGAATGGTATGAGTATCTAGTTGACTCAGCACCACTTACTGATTGCCTTTTCTGGAAATCACCTGATCATATATGTATGAATTGGTTTCTGATTGCTTTCCTATTCTAGGAGTCTACTTGTCTATTCTTGTACCAATACTAGACTGTCTTAATTATTGCAGATTTAAATTAAGACTTGATAGATAGTACTTACTGTATGTCTTTCAGCTTTGTTCTTCCTCAAAATTGTCCTAGGTACTTTTTGTCTTTTGCATTAATAGACAAATGTTAGAATCAATGTATTAATTTTCATACATACACACACAATCTGCTGTGATTCTGATTGGGATTTTATGAAATATGTAGGTCAATTTGAGGAGATGTGATATCTTTATGCTATTGAATCTTCTAATCCATGAAGATGGTATATGTATGTCTTTTTTTAGTTTCTCTCAACAATATTTCATATTTTTTGTGTAGAATTATTGCACATCTTTAGGTATAGTCCCAGGTATTTGACATTTGTTATGCTATTGTAAATTGCATCATTTTAAAAATTTCATTTTCTAAATGTTGCTGGTATAGAGAAATATAGGTTTATATGAGGGAGACCCAAACAAAATGGAATTATTTTTTGGAGGGCAGGCCCCTTGTAGTAGAGTCTTCCCCTGCTCCAGGCAAGTGTTCTAGAAACATACTGGCATCAGCATGCCAACTAGCGTTGTTGTGAGAGGCTGCATTTAGCCTCAGTGAATTTTATTTTTGGAGATTCTTTCAATGTGTTTGCCCATTTCATGATGGGTGATTTACGAGCACAACTGCCCACACCGTGCTAAGGGTTCAGCAGTTTTTGACCCAAAATGGCATGACCCCTCTGCCCCACCTGATCTTGCCCTGAGTGACTTTTTTTTGTTTCCCCAGATGAAAAAGTCCTCAAACATTTTGCTGATATGGAAGAGATGAAACAAAAAACAGCAGAAGCACTAAAAGTCATCAAAATTGATGAATTCAAAAACCGTGTTTGGCAGTTGGAAAGGTGTCTCAGTAGGTGTACTGCATCAAACGAAGACTATTTTGAAGGTGACTGAAGTTTAAACTGAAGTTTAAACAGGTAAGAATAAATACAAATTCTTAATAAATAAATTATATTTTGGGGGTTCCCCCCTCATATATAAATAGATCTTGTTAAATTAATATATTAATTCCAATAGTTGTCCTAATTTTCTATATACATATGTCATTTGAAAAAATGACAGTTTATTTCTTCCCTCTCTATTATTATCCCTTTTTCCCCATGGTATTGGCTGAGATTTCCAGGAAGATGCTGTACAGAATCTGTGATAATTAACAACTTTTTCTCACTCTCAATCTCAGGAGAAAAGATTCCAATATTTCACTATTAAGTAGGATGTTTGCTACAGAATTTTTTTTTTTTTTTTTGAGATGCAGTCTCACTCTGTCGCCCAGGCTGGAGGTCACGGCCGCCTCAGGGTCGACCTGCTGGGCTCCGGTGAACCTTTCGCCTCAGCCTTCCAAGTAGCCGGAAATATAGGCGCGCGCTACCATACACAGCTAATTTTTGATTTATTGTACAGACGAGGTCTCACCAAGTTGCTTGGATTGGTCTCAACCCTCAGGCTCAGGCAATCCATTCTCCTCAGCCTCCCAAAGTGGTGGGATTACAGGCTAAGCCACCAAGTCGGGCCTGCTATAGAATTTTTACAGATTTTTTGTTCAGATTAAGGAAGATTCCATCTATTACTTATTTGTTAGGAATGAGAACTAAAACTTGTGTTTTGCTTTGTTTTTAGAGATAGGGTCTTGCTCTGTTGCCCAGGATAGAGTACAGCTCATAGCTCATTGCAACTTCAGATTCTTAGGCTCAAATGATCCTTCCGCCTCAGCCTCCCAAGTAGCTGGGACTACAGGTGGGTGCCATGACTGGCTAATTTCTTTTATTTTTGTAAAGACAAGGTCTCACAACATTGTCGACACTGGTCTCAAACTCCTTGGCTCAAGCAATCCTCCTGCCTCGACCTCCCAAAGTGCTGGGATTATGGGCATGAGCCACTGTGCCTGACCAAGAACTGACATTTATCAGTACTTCTGCATCTAATAGGATGATCATAAAATTGTACTCCTTGATTCGGTTATTTAGATGAATTACATTGATTGACTTTCAAATCGAAAACCATCCTTCCAATAGATGATTAAATTGCTGAGGAGAGGCAGAAAGTATTCCAAAGAGCAAGGATGTCTGCTTGTTCTTGGTGGGGGCAAAGGACTAATCTTCAGAGACAGAAGATCTAAGACAGCCACAGTCTTTTGCCTCTCTCGAATACTCAGCAACCTCCCAGAGGCACTTCATGCCCAGAGGATGACCTAGCCAGCCAAGAAAGCACAGGCCTAGAGTAACTGAAAAGAAAATCAAAGTCCCAGTTCCCAGGGAGAACCTACTCTCCATATCACACAAGCCACTTTCTGAATGAAAATCTCCATAAGGTCACCACTTAACAAAAAAGGAAGCTGGGCATAGTGGCTAAAACCTTGGACTCTGAATTTCAAATGCCTGGGTTCAAATGCCAATTCTGTTTCATCCTAGCTGAGTGAACTTGGGCAAGATCTTAACCTCTCTGAACCAATGATAAGTACCTGTATTAAAGGTTCTTGTGAGGATTAACTGAAGTCGTATGAGTAAAACGCTTAAAATGTCTGGTTCATTGTCAACGTTCAATAAGTGTTAGCTTTTACTATTTTGCTCAAAACATGATGTTACACTTAAATCTCAAGAGAAAAAGGATGAGTGCATGGTTGAAGTTTTAAGTGCACCATGAAACCACTCAGAAATATGCTATGTTCAGGCCAGGCATGGTGGCTCAGGGCCAGATGCAATGGCTGATGCCTGCAGGTCACACTTTGGGAGGTTGAGGCAGGAGGACTGCTTGAGCTCATGAGTTCAAGATTAGCCTGGGCAACATAAGGAGACCTCACCTCTCCAAAAAAGCAAAAAACTAGCTGGGCATGGTGGCATGCACCTGTCGTCCCAGCTACTTGGAAGGTTGAGGAGGGAGGATTACTTGAGCCTAGGAGGTCAAGGTTGCAGTGAGCTGTGATCATGCCACTGCCCTCCAGACCAGTAAGTAAGCGTCCAGTAAGACTCTGACTCAAAAAGAAAAAAGAAAATAAAAGAAAAAGAAATGTTATATTCACCAAATAAAATAATTTAATAAGGTAGTTCATTGAATAGATTACCAATGTTATTTTACAGATCTTAAAATAGTAACAATGGAGACAACCATTTCTTCTATTTATCCTGACACCTTCCTTATAAACTTCACAAAATTCTTACTTTATCCCCTTTGACGAGATGCTTGAAATATGTTTTACTTTATGGTAGAAAATATAATCTTAAGAGTTCCCTCTGGTACTGCTGTGCCACTCAAATATTTAATGTTTCCTTCTAATTTTCTATTTTGGCACAACTTCCAGTTATTGTATACTTGCTATGGATCAAATTCCTATCCCCAAATTTATACATGAAAGCCCTAATGTGATGCCATTTGGAGATGAGTCTTTGGGAGCTGATCGGAATTAGATGAGGTCATGAAAGTGGGGCTTTCATGATGGGATTAGTGCCCTGATAAGAAGAGGCACCAGAGAGTTTTCCCTCACTCCTCAAACACACACAAAGAAGAGGTGATGCAAACATGCAGTGTGAAGGCTTGTTTCAGCCTTCAGAGTTGTGAGGAGAAAATTTTCTGATTTTCAAGCCACCCAATCTGTGATATTTTTAGCCTGAGTAGACTGATACACTACTACTAGTTCCCAAATTCTCACCAATACTAAGGGATTCTTAGTATTTCCAGGGTCATGGGAACCCTTTGATAGTCTGGTGAAGTTCATGAACCCCATCTCAGGATAGTGTTGTTGGTTTGTTTTTGAGTTGGGGTCACACTGGTTTGTTTTGAGTTGGGGTGGCATGATCATAGCTCACTGTGGTCTTGACCTCCTGGGATCAGGTGATCCTTCTGCCTCAGCCTCCTGAGTAGCTGGGGCTACAGGCATGCACTACCTTGAGTTCTGGTTTATTTTATTTTATTTTATTGTAAAGATGAAGTCTCATTGTGTTTCCTACGATGGTCTTAAACTCCTGGGCTCAAGTACTTCTCCCACCTAGGCCTCCCAAAGGGCTGAGATTACAGGCGTGAACCACCACACCTAGCCAAGGATAATGTTTTCGAATGCATAAAATACAGAGATACAGTTATCACAACATTGAAAAAACACATCTGTAATAAAATAACATATGAGCGTCTTCTTGAGCGCATCTTCTTGAGCACATTGAATAACAGGTCTAGGAAAAACAATGTGGAGGCGGGGAAGATGGCAGCTGAGCCAGTCGGACTATGTGAGTCCCTGTGTGGGTGAGTGAGCGTATGGAAAATTTTTTGTATGTGCTGGTGAGCGAGTGGGTGTGTAAGTGGCTGACTGAGTGAGGGCTAGGGAGCTAGCAGCCAAGGCTCTCCTGGTGCAGGGGCTGGTGCCAGTGTCTGGGCTTGGACCCGAGCAATTCCCAGGACGCAGAAGCTGAGCACCATTTTCTCCTTCTTGTCTTTTTTTTTTTTTTAATCAACAAACCCTCCCTGGCAAGAAAACGCTGGGAGAGACTGTTTAAGTGGGGTTTGTGAGTGGGTGGCCAGGTCCCTGGTACAACAGCAGGTGCTGCAGCTTCTCTACTTTGTCCCTGGTCTTCCCGGTCACAGAAGCGGAGCACCATTGTTTTTTCAAAACGGACAGAAGTTTTCCTTTGGAAAAGCTGCAGGGAGACACTATTGCCCCAGGCGTTCCCTCACCATTGAAGCAGGAGAGAGACTGCTCCAGGCTTTGCCTCATCACTTCAGCACCTTGTAGGGCACTGGAAGGGGCTGCAGATGGAGTCCAGAGGCAAGTTCCCGAGGAAGACGACAAGAGAGGCACCCCACCACCATACTGAAGGAAGGGCAGGAAAGTGCTCTGACTTGCTCATTATGGACCAACAGATCCGATGATCTCTGTGACTGGTGGATCAACTACTCAGGGCTTGATCATGGCCCAAAGGGAATATCCTGAGAGCACAAACTTCAGAGGGACCTGACGAGTGCAGAGTTCCAGGTGCCCCACCCCCTACCCTGATCCAGCTGTGGGACAAAGGGTGTGGCCAGAAAAGGAGGAGGAAGAACTCCAAAGAGATCAGTGTGCCCCATCCACCACTTTATTCTAATTTCGAAAACTACAAGAGACAGCAAAGCTTCCCATCCACCATCGTATTTCAAAATAGAACAAATCCAGAGCCCAGATCAGGGAAGAATAGCGGTCTGAGCAAACATCAGAAGGGAAAGCCTCTGCCACTGACATTGAATAACAGAACTAAAGAGAAAAACAAGAGATCTGTCACAAATGAGGAAAAGCCAAAGGAAGACCTCAAGCAATTTCAAGTGTACCAAAGACAAAACTCCTGAAAAAATCAGACCTTGGTGCCCAAACAATGGAAGTCACCAAATACTGTCCCTGGAATACGAGAGGGATTAGGGAATGGTTGGAAAGAGTGAATAGGACTCAAGAAAGACAAGATGCAACACTGAAAGAACTTGTAACAGAGATTTTGGCAATAAAAAATTTCATCCAGGAAATAAATAACAAGATGACAAGCATGGAAAGCAGAATTAATCTAGCCGAAGAAAGAATCTCAGAACTTGAAGCCCAGAACATGGAATTAACCCAATCTGTAAAAAAACATAGAAAGAAGACTCAGAAAGAAAGAACAAAGCCTACAAGAGATGTGCG
Organism: Tarsius wallacei; assembly: GCA_963574415.1. Classification (NCBI taxonomy): domain Eukaryota; kingdom Metazoa; phylum Chordata; class Mammalia; order Primates; family Tarsiidae; genus Tarsius; species Tarsius wallacei. Next base: position 1,169 of record CAUYQG010049268.1, on the reverse strand, counting down.
ATTATATCAAGAGGCTGAACCTACACCTGATTGGTATCCCAGAAGACAAAGGGAAATGGAGAACAACTTGGAGCAAGTATTCCAGGAAGTAATCCAAGAAAACTTTCCCCATCTCACCAGAGACATGACCAGCCAAGCACAAGAGATACAGAGAACCTCCACAAGACATCAAATGAGAAGACCAACCCCTAAACACATAGTAATTTGCCTACACAAAGTAGGCACAAAAGAAAAAATCCTAAAGGCAGCAAGAGAGAAAGGTTAGATTACCTGCTGGAGAAAACCAATCAGAATAGCAGCAGACCTATCGGCAGAAACATTACAAGCAAGAAGGGACTGGAGCCCTATATTCAATCCTCAAAGAAAATCAATTTCAACCAAGAATTTCCTATCCAGCCAAGCCCAGCTTCATCAGTGATGGAGAATTAAAATCCTTCCCAGACATCCAATCCCTAAGAGAATAATGCAGCTTCCAGACCAGCTCTACGGGAGACACTTAAAAAGGTATTAAGCACAGAAGAAAGAAGAAAAAGATTGATCACACACTTCCCAAGAGAATAGCAGAGCACAGAATCAGCAGAGAATACAGTGCAACAAGAAAACTGAAAACACACATATACATTAACCCCAAAGCCAAAAGAAAACAAGCAAACAAAGGAAAAACTTTACTCATGACAGGAGTAAACAATCATATTTCAATAATCAGACACAGGATGGCGAACTGGATAAGAAACCATGACCCAATTATTTGCTGCATCCAGGAGACTCATCTCACTTCAAGGGACATACACAGACTCAAAGTTAAAGGTTGGAAAACGAGTTTCCAGGCAAATGGATCACAAAAGAAGGCAGGAGTTGCAATCTTAATATCAGCCAAAACAACTTTTAAGCTATTAAAAATGTTTAAAGATGCAAAAGGACACTACATAATGATAAAAGGTTCAATCCATCAACAAGAAATATTCATCCTAAACAAATACACACCCAACACAGGAGCACCAGCATTTATAAAACAACTACTAAGTAAAATAAAAAAAGATATTGACTCTAACACTATTATAGCAGGGAAATTGAATACCCCACTGACAGCCCTAGATAGATAATCAAGGCAA
>CAUYQG010049267.1:0-71055 GCA_963574415.1 Tarsius wallacei | reverse complement strand
TTGTTGGCTAGCAAGTTTGAACTTTGTGCGCGCGAGAAATCGTATAGGGGGAAGCTGGAACTTAGGGCCTTTGTTGTTTCCATGTGGCCCGAGTGATTGGCGCCATCTTCGGGGGGGGGGGGGGGCTCTTACTGTTCCCTGTGCCCTTCACAGAAAAAACTTTGCAGATTGCTTGTGCTTGTTGCAGCCTTTGCACTGATAATCCCATAGGCTGTTTTCTTCATTGCTTGCATCTGTGGTCTTCATAGCCAGTAAGTGTTTTCTGCCCCCAGACCATTGTAATACAGCATCCAGATGATTAAATGTAAAGCCTGCCTATGCAAAACATTACTGAACTGGAACCCCCATAACAAATTACTCTTCCAGAGGAACAAAAGGCAACTTTACATTTTGCTAAGTGACAACTATATAATTTATCAGGTCTAGTGGCCCCTGAAGACCTTTGGCCTCAGGGAGTTTCAGTTTCTCAATGACACCAGAAATTCTGCACAGGTTTCTGTATTGTTGTTGCTTTGTCTTGAGCTCTTGGAATATGTATTGAGGCTGTGGCCATGCTGGCTTGTGAAAGACCCCCAAGGCTAGAATCTACAGACTTGCTCTGAGTCCTGATTTAACTACTTTGGGATCTGCTACAATTGTGTCATTTTTTTGCCTTTCCAAAACATTTTTTTCAGCTGCTTTGTCTAGAGAAGGTCCCTGTGGAATCAAGTACTATTTTGTTGTCTTCCACAATCTCACAGGCAGCAGTCTGCACAGATAGCTTCTTTTCATTCTGACTTGGTCAATTCTTCATAGAGAAACAATGTACCTGGAAACCAAGAGATCATCCTTGGGGTCACTTGTGCTTCTTTCAGGGTCAGAATGTCGCAGCCCTCTTGAGGTTATTGTTGAAGCAGTTTTATACTTTTCTGAAGATAAGAATTTTCATCTGAAGCATCTCCTTAGTGCTGTCTGAAGTTGTTCTTCATTCTCCTGTATTTTGAAGGCTTGATGGATGTGTTTATATGCATCTTCTAAAGACTGACTATTTCTTGTAATGTCAGGCTCAACTTATTCTAAATGTTTAGCTTTTTTTTGCTAAGTCTTTTTTACAAAACTATGTATTTTAAGTTCAAGCAAAGAGTTTTTTAGTTTTGGGTTTTGCCATTTCTGGTAGCTTGTTCTTAAACCTGGTTTCCATTAAAGTTGACTCAAATTGTTTTTTTAAAGAGGTTAAACTTTCAAAAATGTGATGTCTTTCCTCCAAAAGGGTGGAAATCTCAGTGGCTAGGTCTTTGTCTTTACTTTCAAAAGGTAGGCCTTAATTATTAAAAATCTGACCTTGACTATAAATAATACTGTCGTCTACAACAAGCCATGGATACATACACGTAGCTGAAGGTCCTCTGGCTTGCCAGCCTCTGGGTTGCCACTGGCTGGCACATTGTTCCTAGAAACAGCGCAACACTGAGTATCAGACATGAGCAGACTCTCTATGATCCCCTAGGCTATTCTGAACCACTTCAGGTTGTCAGCACTCTCATGTCCACACAGATCATCAGAAAGCACCAGTGAGCATTCTGCCTGGAACCAAACCAGCGCCTGGTAGACTTCAATGGAGGTGAGAGAGGAGAAATAAATACAGTAAATTATGGAATAAATTATTGGCTTCTTCTGTTTTTTAAACTTTTTCTTCAAGACAGGATCTCACTGTTACCCAGGTTGGAGTACAGTGGTACAATCATAGCTCACTGTAGTCTCTTACAAGGTTGTGTTTAGAAAAATCAGATTTTTCAAAGAGCAAATGGTTTATCGGGAACTGCCTGGTTGTAAACCGTCAACTCAGAAGAGGGGCTTTTGATAAACCTGTGAATTAGTTACTTCTTTTGCATTTCCATTGAATAGCCAGTCTTCGGCCATTTGGCCTTTTTCTAAACAAAAACCTGCCTGCTGCCGGTGGCCAGTCTTGAAGTTGCAACTTGCCTTTCAAAGGGAAATGCCTCTGCTAACAACCCCCCATCCTGTCGCTGAGCTAGTGGGAGACATTCTAGTCAGCCCAGGTGAGACCCATGGCTGCATGTGTCTCTGTGTTTATTCACTCAATCACACAAGAAATATATTTGAGCATACGCCGCATCCTGCCACATTTTCCTTTTTTTAGAAAGCAGGATTTATTGACAGGACAGAAAAGCTCCCACAGTGGGAGGGGACCTGAAGAGGTTGCCCCTCACTGTAGTCTTGAACTACTGGGCTCAAGCGATCGCTTGATCCTGCCTCAGTCTCCCAAGTAGCTAGGGCTGCAGATGTACACCACTGTGCCTGGCTTCTTTTTCTCTTAAATAACTTTTCATTCTGTGGCCCTACATCTTATTTTAGTCACAGAGCACAGAAAACTTTCAATTATCAGAACCTCTCCATGCCTGGTTGGCTTTGAATGTGCATGGGGGAGCTGGATACAAGTGGGGAAAATATGATGATAGAGGGCCCTACAAAGAACTTCAACTTACTTTACCAATTTCACGTTTAAAAATGAAGGAAGAACTCTACTTGGAAGGCTAAGGCAGAAGGATCTCCAGAGTCCAGCAGGTTAACGCTGGGGTGGCAGTGAGTGTGCCACTGCATTCCAGCCTGGGTGATGGAGTGAGACTCTGACTCAAAAAAAAGAAGGAAGAACTAAATGGAATTTTAAAAAGTTTTCACACCTCAAGAATGTACTTGTACAGTCCAATTATGAGCCAGGAAAACTTTATTTTCTCAAATTCTTCATTTCATGTGGTAAAATGTTTGATGATGCAGAAGCCTCTGAGGATGCTTCTGTTCAGAATGCTTATCTCTGAAGATATTAGATACTGATGCAGCTTTCCTCACAGGGGCTGTTCCCTAGGCAGCGGGGGTGCCCAGGCTTTGTGCAGCTCAATTAGCAACTCAATTTTATTGGCAATGATGTTACAGCCTGATCAGATTTGTATGTTCACCACACAGAAAAGTCAATACGTGGACAGCAGTCACTGCCATAGAGAAAGAGTTTAATAAACGCAAGGCCACTAGTGGGAGGACAGGAGATATTTCTCAAATCTGTCTCTCTAAAACCAGATGTGGTGGCTCACGCCTGTAATACCAGCACTTTGGGACATGGAGGCGAGAGAATTGCCTGAACCCATGGGTTTGAGACCAGCCTGGGCAACTTAGTGAGACCTTGTCTCTACAATAAAATAAAAAAGTTAATTGGGCACAGTGATGCACATCTGTGGTTCCGGCTACTTGGAAGCCTGAGGCAGAAGGATGACCTGAGCCCATCAGGTCAAGGCTACAGTGATTGTGAGTGTGCCACTTCACTCCAGCCTGGGTAACAGAGTGAGACTCTGACTAAAAAATATTTTTAAAAAATCTGCCTCTCTGAAAATCTTAAGCTAGAGTTTTAAAGTCATAATTTGGTGGGTGGGAGGTTAGGGAACAGGTGAGGCTGATTGGTTGGGAATGAAGTCATGTTAAAACCGTCTTCGTGTACAGAGACAGTTTCTGGGAGGGGGATACAGGATCAGTGAGTCAGCTTGTTAGTATGTTTCCCGGGTCTGGATAGGGTCATGGGTCCATCAGAGTGCAAAGTCTGAAAAACATCTCAAACTCCAGCCTTTGGTTTTACAATAGAGGAACTATCTATAAAGCAAGTCCTGCAACCATTGGCTACTGACCCCTGGGCAGTAAGCCATTATAGAGGTAACTTGGTAGGAAGATATATGGAAGGTAGGTTCCCCAGAGATTCAAGCTGCTCATACCCTTTAGCTGATCAAACTTTTTAATGCCATCAAGGAGATCTGTGTGACCTTAGGCTCATTGTTTAGGGGAAATATGTTTATCAACCTTGCGGGCAGCTTCTTCCTTCCCCAGGGGTCAGAACATGAAGATAATCAGCTGCTCTCTATTGAAGTGACTGTGCAAGCAGTCATCAAGGAGGAAAGCAAACTTAGAACAACAGATTTGTTAATTTCTAGCCACAGCTGCCCCTTTGCAGGGGTCTGTTCCACAGCTTTTATCCTGTAGTGCTATATTAATTGTATATAGGCATTTTCAGTGAGTCTGTGGGGTTGCTGCAACCCATTGGTTTTAGCTGGGCTGGGCGCACCCATGCATCTTGGGGTAGGCTGGACTTTGGCAGCCTAAGCTGAGTTAGGCTGGGTGCCTCTGCAGATCTTGGCTGGTCTCCCTCATGTGTGTTGAGGTCAACTGATGCAGGCTAGTGCAGTTGAATGTTTGTCTCTTCTCCACCTATTTCTCACCCTAGTTTTATAAATTGTGGGAAAGCCTAGTCTGTTCTGTCCATGGTAACGGCAGAGAGCCATTGGAAAACAGTTATCCAATTTGCAGTTTCTCAATCACCCTGACTGTGAGATGGCAACATCTCATTTGACTGCCTTTTTATGCTCCTCAGGGAAACTGTAGGTTTTCTGGAATTGGGATATAGAATAAAGACTGATATAGTCACCCATTATTCTGTTTTTGTGGCTCACTTCACCAACAAACGTGAAGAAAAGTTGGGGTACATGAACTGACAGTGATGAAATCATAGTAAGCATCAATCCATTGTAGGTTAAACATATATTCCCAAATTACTGCACTCTACTGACCAGGTGAGCAGAAACTTTTCACAGCACATACTGTCCAACAGGAATAGGGACAGCTTAGGTGTCCAAAATGCTGATAAGCAGGACTTAGAGATGAGTAACTGCAGAATTCCAGGGAAGCTCTTCCTATCTATAGGTTTCCATTTCCTTCTCTTTTTTAAAACTATTTTTTTTAAATGATAGAGATGAGGTCTTGCTATGTTTTCTAAACTGGTCTCGAACTCTGGCCTCAAGCATTCCTCCCACTATGGCCTTTCAAAGTGCTGGGATTATAGGCATGAGCCACCATGCCCAGTCATTTCTCTGTCTCAAGAGGAGGAAATATGTGAATAGAATCTATATCCTGGATCTGGTGGGGCTCAAATTGGTGTGAATACTTCATCTTTGGCAGGGCTGAGATTTTTTTAATGATTTTTTTTAATTGAGTTCCTCCCCCCTCCTCCCAACTGTAGAGTTTTCTTGAAAGAATACATCTACTTTGATGTCAAGATAGCAAGGAATGATGGACCAAGTCTTTCCTCTTATTACCTTGCCTTTAAAAGGTGATGAGCCTTTAATTCTTGTCCTGAAATACTAGCAGCAACTAAGAGCTCCCGAATTTCAGTTAACTTGACATTTTTCTTTTTTATCTTTTTGTTTCCTGCTCTGGGGTGGACAAATCCTAGCTTCTTGGGGAACACCATGATTCCTTCTTGGGTTGGCAGATGACCGTGATAAAACCTGAGGAGCAACTGGAGGAAGTTGTCTCTGCTTTATAAAGCTGCTATCAGTATGGAGTATCCTGTTTGTTTATTTTTTATTCTTATTTTTTTCATTTTTTATAACTTTCATTTTTCCCACATGCCTCCTATCCTTCTGACTCTCTTTTTAAAAAATTAAATATTTCAGGTTTCTTTTTGCCATGTGGTACATAATCACATCCTTTTAACAGACTGCTTTTTGATTTGAAAGAGAAAATACTTCATGAATACTGGTTCATGAAAAGACGGAAGTGTGTTTATGAGCATGTGTGTTTTGGGGGAGGGTAGGGAAGAGGGTAAGTGATGACAGCTATGATAATTTGAAAGCTTGGCAGAGCTGTGAGTTTAAGGTGGTCAGGAGAACTCTCTCCATAGGTCTCTCAGATCCGACCCAGGGAATCTTTGTAGGAATATCAGCTTTGCCTTCTATTTGGGAAGAGGTTCTCTTTTCAAATACCTTCGTAGAATCTGTTCATTTGTCCCTTAACTGTTGAAGTTCCTTAGATGTCTTCTCTTTTTGTTCTGCACATTCTATACATCCACTGTCATGAATTCAGTTGTGACCTCTACACTGATTCTCTCTGCTGTCACAGACCCTTTATTGTTCCAGCTTGATTCACTTAGATGACTCAAAGCTCTTCAGACTAACTTGTTAAACACAGATTTCCTTTGCATACAGTGGTGATGGGCAAAAAGAAAAAAAAAATAACTGTTAGGTTAAAAATATCCCAGCGGGGCCTCCAAAATGTTAGGTCAGGCCCGATGGGTATGGGTGTCTGCTCTGCGATCCAGTGCCACGTGAAAGATGCAAAGGATTGCACAGAAGTTAGATTGGAAAATAAAGTTTATTTAAAAAGTAAATTAGAGACAGAGAGAGGGAGAAGATTCACCTCCCCAAGGTAGGGGAGGGGGCCAAAGCTTAGGAAGATGTGATCTAGCTTTAGCTCAAAGGACACATGACAAGACCATAGCAAGGCAATGGCTAGAAAGTAAATGAGAGAGAGAGAGATTTACCTCCCCAAGGTAGGGGAGGGAGCCAAAGCTAGGAAACATGGTGGTCATAGCTCAAAGAACCATATGGACACACCAGAGTGTAACAAAGCAATGGTGAATGGCTGCTCAAATCCTTTTAAACTTTCCCTTTTGTTGGGGAAGGGTCATTTAGGTGATTGAGTGGTGGCCTGCTCCACATCATCAAGAAGGACAGGTAAGCACAGGCACTGATGTCAGGTGATGGATGGCAAGCAGATGGGTGGGTCAGTCACATGACTGTGGCCATGTCGATGGGGTCTGTGTCATGAAGATTATGAAGGGCTGATTAGGTTAACAAACTGGGGAGGGGGTTGTAAAGCAATTATCAATAACTACCTCTGAGAAACCAATTCTATCCTTAGCTGGTGATTAGAGGGTAAATTAAAGTGAACTGCTAGAAAAACAGGACAGATCTAGGCAATGTTAAAATGGCTGCACATTTGGTATATTGATTTCATGTTATGTCCTTTCAACATCAGCAAAAGAAAAAAAAAATCACACACACACAACATTTAGCATTTCCTATTTTTGCCCCAAACCTATTTCTTTGCCTTTGTTTTCTATTCCCAAAATATACCAGCATCCCCTCAATTACCTGAGACAAAACATGGGAGGAAGGGAGTGGTCACCTTTGAGTTCCACCCTTTCCAATTCCATAATAAATCTATCCTGCGTATTAATTTTTACTTCTTAAATATAAACTTCTTTTTCCACTCCCATTTCCACTTTTCTAGTTCTCTTTCCATCTCTCTTATGAATTGAGGCAAAATTTCTAATCTTTCATCTTCTAATCTGTTCTTTTCTAATGAATTATCTGTCTCAGTCAGTATAATTTTACTAAAACACTTTTTTTGATCATTGTTCCTTTCCTGCTTAAAACTGCTAATGGCTTTCCATTACCCTTAAGACAAGTTCCAAATCCCTTAATTTGAATTACTAGATTGTTTTTTATCTGGGCCCTAAATGCCTTCTCAGCATTATCTTTTCATATTTCCATATTGCTCTCTATGCGAATATCCTATTTAATTGGTTTTAGTTTCTTCTACATGCCATGCTTTCCTTTTTTGTGGGGGAGGGGTGGCTAATGAGACAGGCGATAGCTAGAGAAAGGCTAGGCGGACAGACAGGGCATGTTCTCTGGTAACAATGTAGTAAACTTCCAGCAGGCAGGCCTCTCAGGCTGATACACTCATGTTGGAAAACAAGCTCCCTAAGAACCTGTCAAGCTAGTGCTTGAGTACTCACTGCTGGGATTGAAAAACAACCAACTAGCTTGCTGCAAAGTACCAACCAATCAGCGCACAGCTAGTGCTAGCCAATTGGCTCAATCTAGGGCTATATAAGCACCAGGTTTCAGCTCCAAATCAGCAGTCCCCTCGGGTCCCCTCCCACTGTGGGAGCTTTTCTGTCCTCTTAATAAATTCTACTTCCTCACTTTCTGGCTGTCCGTGTCTCTTATGCTTCCTGGGCATGAGACAAGAACCCTGGAGTATCGTTGGAGCCAGAGAGCTGTGCACCCCAGAGGCTGGCTTGCCAGCCGACAGAGCCAGCAGAACCAGGACAGCTACTGGAAGACGTTAAGACTCCGAAGCTGAGACTCCAGGAGCTAGCCTTGTTAGCCCACTGAATCAGGAACACTCTTGGGGTTTGACTTGCCAGCCCATTAGAGCCAACACTCTGGGGCTAGGCTTGCCAGCCCACCAAACTAGCAACACTCTCAGGGCTTGGCTTGCCAGCCCATTAGAGCCAACACTTCCGGGGTTAGGTTTACCAGCTCCTTGAGCCAACCCTCTTTGGGACTTGGCTGGCTGACCCATTGAGCTGACACTCTTGAAGCCCAGACTGACCTGAAAAATCCATATCACTTGGACCTTTTTCTTATTTGTCTACTTCTTCATTTTGAGATAGGGTAGTTAGTGTAGGTCAGACATAGATAGATAAATTTCTTGTAGGCAGTTTTTAGTTTAAAATAAGGAAGAATCCAGGCATTTTGTACGTAGACCAAACCACCCTGTGTGGACTAGAATGTGAATTCAATGTGAACTTCCAGGCCCCACCCCCTCAGCTCATCAGAGACAAGCCCCTCAAGGTAGTTCTGGACTGGGAATCAAAAGCTAAAGAAATGCAAATCATACCATCTTTTAGCTCATAGTCATCAAGTCTGACAAATTTGCCTACCAAGGCAAAGTGCTGTTCTGGGAAAAGCCAGTATTGCATACCCTTCAGAGGCGGAGAGATGGAAATGTGAAAGCAAAAGCACAGTCTTCTTCTTGCCCATACCAGCTCTCACATCTCTCTCTCTCTCTCTCTCTCTCTCTCTTTCTCTTTCTAATAAATTCTGCTTTAAAACTTTGCTGGCCACTCTGAAATTCCTTTCAGTAGTGAGTCAAAGAGTCCATGAATTTTGCGCCGCATCCCACCTGGCAACAATTGGACTGTCTTCTATATTATTAAACCTTCTTCAGGTATTGCTTAAATGAACTTTCTCTCCTGAACACTTTTCTTCCTTCCACTAGCAAATCTGGATGAGATCTCTCTCCTAAATATTTTCATAGCACCCATGAGTTCTCATAGCACCTATCAATTTACTTACTGTAATGAATTGTGATTGTCTAGTTTCTAGTCAGTACTCTGGCTAAACTGTTATTTTGTTTATTTTTGTGTGCTAGCACTTAGAGGATGCTCAACAAATAATTGCTGAGGGATTAGATGAATGAAAGTATGAATGAATGAATGAATGATTGAATGAATAATTACTTTTCCAGGAAGTCTGCCATCTGTATCAGTATTGTTTGGGTCAGAGGTTCACGTGTATTCATGATATTGTAATTGTAATAGGTCTGTTACCCAGTGCGCACACCAAGTCAATACACTGAGACACCAGGTTGCTGCAGAGAATGACATTTAATTGCTGGGCCTCTGAATGAGGAGACAGAAGGAAGCCTCAAATCTGTCAACCTGGAGGATTTGGGGCTAGGGTTTTAATGGTTTTAGAGTGGGCTAAAGTGTGGAAATCATTGATTGATCAAAGAGGGACAGGGAAATGAAGAAATTATATTCTCATGCTGATTTTGTTCCTCTGTGAGGATCTTCAAATTGGTTAGTGTCACCTGCTTCCTTGGAATTCAGGACTGAAAAACATCTTAAGCAATTCTTAAACAAAAGTCTTATGATTCTAATGTCAGGAATATAATCTATAGCAACAATGGAGATGCGATTTTGGCTATAAGGAAGTTGGTCAAAGTGCAGCCTGATTAATTATATTTCTGTCCAGAATGCTTTTTTTTTAGTTTTTAATTTTTTTTATTTTAAAGATATGGGGTACAATTCAGGGTTAGGTATACAAATGTTCATTATGCAGATACCCTTGTTGATGAGGTGTGCCCTCCCTTCCCCAGGCAGATTCCCACCACTGCCAATCCTGCCTCCCCATACCCCTGCCCCGCCCCCTCCACTGTTTCCCACTGCCATTCCTTTTCTTATAGTATTATGATAGTTGTTCAAGGTCCACTTATGAGTGAGAACATTGATACGCAGTTCTTTGTTTCTGTGAAAGATTACTCAGTATTATAGACTCTAAGTCCATCCAGGTTGCTGTGAAGTTCATGAATTTGTTCTTTATGGCCGTGTAATATTCCATCATGTATATGTACCACATTTAAAAAAATCTAGTCCTCTTTTGATGGGCAGCACGCTTGTTTCCATGTTCTTACTATTGTGAACAATGCTGCAATAAGCATATGTGTGCAGGTATCTTTTTTATAGAATAATTTGAGCTCCTCCAGGTATATTCCCAGTAGGGGGATTGAGGGCTCATATGGAAGGTTGAATTCTTAACATTGTGAGGATGGCTTCAGTATTGATAATTAAATTCTGATTATGGCTGGGTATAGTGACTCAAGCCTGTAAACCCAGCACTTTGGGAGGCTGAGGTGGGAGGATTATAACCTTATTGTATTCTGATTGTAACCTTTTATAAGTTTCCATATTAACATTGAATTTTGCATCATTTATAAGCTAGTTTTCTATTGGTATTTTTCTATTTGCAGTTTAAGAGAGCCTATTTATTGGTGTTCAAAAACTGATTCTTACCTATTGTAAATAGAACACTTTCTCTAATATATAGGCTATTTATTTAAACATTATTAACATGTGACTAATCTTACATTTACTCTAGTAAAAGGGTTTTAAAAACCCCATAGGATTAAAAAAGTCACATGGTATTTTATTTGTTCCATTTTACTATTTATTGTAATATATATTTTAATGAAGCAATATATCTTAATTAGATAATTTAATAAGAAAGCTAAATATAAGTAGCTTATTTCTGAGATTTTAAAGAATTTCCATTTTCAACCATGATATAATAGGCTAGTTACCTCTTTGTTGCTTCTGTCAGACAAATGGACCAAGGCCTAATACATTACAGGTTTTAGAGGACAGAACATTATCTAATAGCTTAAATCTTTCATAATTATAGAAAATAATTTCCTTCATACTTTCACTACTTTTAAGCTCTGAATTATTTCTGTTTATGTATAAGCACAATTGCATTATTGGATTAAATTGTTCAAATTTATTGTAATAATGATAATATATAATATGCAAAATTATCAGTTTAGATAATGTCCCAAGGTTCAAAAAGATGAAAGCAAATAGGAAATCCTTAAGGGTATGGTCAAAAGTCTGTATTTTAAGGGCAGTATAATGACATCTTTATGTAAAATGGAACATTTTATTTTGTATTTTTGATGAATTATTCTTAAAAATGATATTCATGTGACCTTTGAGGAGTGTGCCATTCATGAGAGACTTGTAAATGTCATCTTTGAATTTGTGTCCTCTCTAACATTTTGTTGTTCCCCATCCCCAAGCCTTATTTCTTATGACTGTTTACTGACTTTTTCATAGGCTTCAGAGGAGAAAAAGAAGTGGCAGATCAGGAGGCTGAAGATATGCTTTTGAGGCAAGATGGTTTGCTGTCTTCTTAAAAGCACCACTTCAATCTCTCCTTGTCCCCACCTAAAGCAAACACTTCTGTCTTTGTCAAGAGTGTTTAAAGTTTATTGAATTGACTTTGGCTTCTGTGGTGCAGCATTCTAGAAGAATATGTCAGAATGTCTTTAATTCATTAATTTCTTGTTATTAGAAGATGCTTTTCAGACTTTCTTGGTGAGAGAACAAAATCACTTAGGAGAGTGCATGTTCGGAATTCTGCTGCAAACTTTTTATTTATGCAGCCCCGTTATTGTTCATGGCTTAAATAAATTTGAACCATTATGGTAAAAAACAAAAACAAAAATGCATAGTCACTTGTGTAGTACTCGAAACAATAAAAAGAAAAAAATTCTGGAACCTCCTGCTTCTTCCTCCTATAGTCCATTAAAAGAACCAAGAATGTAATTTTTTATTTTAAAGGAAAGCTGCCCTAGGGCTACTGGAAAAGAGGGAAAAGGGTACCATTGTACCATTGACATATAAGAAATATGGAACTTCTGGAATATGTGAAACAGAGGAGACCAAACTGAAGCAAAACAAATCAGACTTTAATAGCAGGTAAGTATGGAGCCTCTTGAGAAGTGATTTCCCCAACTTATCCTGAAAGAGTTTCCATTTTGAAGCAACGAAGATTTCAACAAGAATATGCTGGAGGATGCAGGTGAGGATTAAATTATATTATTTTAGAAACTGTACTGGTGACCCATATTGTATGTTTCTCTAGGTTTTACTAGTACATGGACAATGTTCTAAATAAAGAACTTACAGGCCAAGGAGAAAATAAAAATAAAAGTCAAAGTCTATTTAGACTTTATTAAAAATGAGATAATCATATATAAAAATCTATGTAATATGTTCAAAGCTCTACATAGAAAATAATTCAAGTCCTAAATTAATTTCATAATATAGAAGAAAGATTGAAAATAGCAAATCCCATGCTTGTCACTTAATGGTTGTGGGAAGTGCTGCATTAAGGATTCTGAAGGTGAGTCTCTGCTGAACAGAGAGCAGAGTGACTAATAAGTAATGACAACAGGGTTCAATGGATTTTTTCGATGTGCTGTATCAAGTGATTGAGGGTCAGATAATTCTTATATTGCTCCAAAGCACAGAGTGACAGAAAGTTACTCCATTTCTGAGGCAAGCATAGTTGTGATCCACAAGTCTGAAGAAGAAAGCATCAAAAGAAAACTAATGACAAATTTCAGTTACAAAGATACAGACACCTTAAATAAAATATTTCAAATAGGTTTCACTAGTAAACATTTTAAAGTAAGCAGAAGTATTGCTTACAGGGAAATATAAGATTCTTGATACCACCGAGTGATAAAAGAAGCTCTTTTGAATTTATGTTAGCAGAAATTTAAAAAATTGTATTATAATTTGCAGATAAGGTGGTGAGTAATATCTACCAAGCTTTTCCTATAACAGCACTGATGATAGCTATGTGATGGAATTTACTTTTGTGTCCATGCTGTTGACCTGTTATGACATGGAATGTGAGGAATCAGTGACATCTAGACTGCAAGTCTGAGAACTAGGTGAAAGCTGAGGTAGAATACCCAATACCTGGTTTTAATATTAAACTCTCTTTGACACTTATGTTTTGAGTTGGTTCTCTGTCTTATTTAACTTTGCTTTCATAAGAGAAGAACTATGATTACTCACTTTTGTCTCCATCCAGGACGGACTTTTTCAGAAAACAGGTGCTAAGAAAATATTTGTTAATTGAACCTAATCAAAGAGGCTGAGCTATAGTGAGAAGTTCACTGGTCTTGAAGATGGATTTGGTTTCAAGGCCAGGCTTCATCAGGTTACTTTCTTCTCAGCTGAGCTAGAATTGTCCACCTACGGAGCCTCCTTGCCATCCACTCTACCCTGAATTCTGAGTGTTCTCACTGTTCTGTGTTTTCCCACAAACCTGTCCTTCCCTCTCTGGGGCATTTAGCACTCTCCTGCATCTTCTCTGCGACACAGTGGGTGCATTGAGTTCAGACTCTGTCCTCTTCATTCTGTATCTGCAGAGATTATCCCTGGTATGGCACATAGTAAGTATTCAAAAACAAACAAACAAACAAGCAAAATTATCCATGAATGAATGGCTTGACTTCTCTGAGCTTGTTGTTTTTTTCTATCTGAAAAATGAGAAGATTAATAATATATGATGTTGGAGTTTCCAAGAACCTTCCTTCCTTAATAATAATAGCAATATGTTTGTTATTATTGAGCACTTATTATATGTACCAAACACTGACCAGATACTTTGCATATATTATCATTATCTCTTATTCTTGTGACCAGCGAGATAAGGTGCTATTATCTTCATTATATTGATTCTGGGAGAGGTGAAGAAACTTCCCAATCAATAGCAAGCAAGGCAGTAGCAGAGCTGAGATTTGAATTCCATGTCTATAATCTTTCTACTATAGGATTTAGCCGACTTCCGGCAAGATGGCAACGGGGCAGTTTGGTCTGTGAGACCCTCTGTGAGAGAGAAGACACATGAAGACTCTAGCTCTCCCCCGGGGGCTGCAGCTCCCATTGTTGGCAGCCTGCTCTTCACATGCTGCTTGGCTGCCACCTCAGCCACCTCAGCCATCTCAGCTGCAGCAACTGTTGCCGTCACCCCACCCCTGCCTGAGGTGACCCCTGGCTCTGGACTGTGAAGACCCTTTCCAAGCATGCTCTACTGAAACTGCCACCACTGCTGCCACGTGGAGCTCCTTTCACGCACTGTGAAGCCGCGGCTGCCACTGCCACGGCTGTGTTCCTGTTGCCTGTTCCTTCCCACCCTGGGCAGCCTCCGACTTCCACCTAGCCTGGCTTGCATTGCCTGGCAGTCTCCAGCTGCAGCAGAAAAAGAGATCAACTGGAGCAGTGAGACCAGCACCACTGGCTTGGGATCCAAGGTAACAACATCAAAATGGGAAGGACAGAAGCTCCTCCCTCTTCCTAAATAGACACAGGCCAGATCTGGGTGGCAGACTTGGCAAGCAGCTCAGATCTGAGCCACCCTCCACAGCAGGCCAGGGGCAACTGACCCTAATTGTGAACAAATCTACCAGCCTGCAAAGATAGCTAGAAATCAGAGCTGAAAGGACATTGGACTTAAAGGAAAAGTCTCAGAGAGTGCTTGGTTCCCTGTTGTAAATTTTTTTTTTTTAATTCTTTGTCTGTTTGTCTTACCCATCTTGTTTTCTCTCTCTTCTTACAGTTATCAATAATGTTTTCATACTTGATTTGGTTCTGTTAGTTTACTGACTTTATTCTATTCTATTTAAAAAATATTTTTCTCTTTAGACACCATCTTTGTATAGGGGAATAGCACACCAATAAGGAGGTTGGTTAGCTTGTATGTTTGTATGATTGTATGTTTTAGTTTTTTTGTATGGTTGTTTGTTTGTTGTTTTTCTTTTTACTTGTATCAGTCTTTGTGTCTCTTTTCATTTGTTAGTAGGTACATTTGTCTGTTTTCCCTCTTACTTCTCTCTCTCTCTCTATGTCCGTCTTCCCTCCACTCCCAAGGGTCTGTGTGAGACCTATATTCTTCTTTTGGTTTTTCTTCATTTGTGTAGATTCCCCCCCACACACACTTTTTTTCTTTCTTCTTTAATTCTGTTTTTCAGGAATAGTGGGGCTGCTTTTATTTCTGTTTGCTCAATCTCCTATGCTTCCTTATGTAGATCATCTGGCTTTGTTCATTCCTGAAGTTGAACTGTGGGTTGGGGGCTGTACTTTTTGTAGTTTTGAGATTTAATTGAGTGGGGAGCTATGATTCAGAATATATCTGCAGATTCCAGTATCCACTGACAGGTTTATGGGTTCCCTGGAACCCACTTTACACTCCCTTACAATCTGTCCATGCAGTGGGGGTTTAGGTTTGCTCTTGGAACAAAATGAAGTAAGAAAAAGGAAAATAATGAAAGAAGGAAGCGGGGAAGGGTCAAGAGGAAGGTGTAGAGAGATAGAAGAGTAAGGGGGAAAACAGACAGATCTACCAACTAACAAAAAGAAAAGAGACACAAAGACAGAAAAGTGTACAAAACAAACAAACAAAAAACCCCTAAATGATACAGGTAATCACACAAGCACACAGTCCAATAAAATCCTGCCTAGTGATGTATTCTTCCCCTACACAAACAGGGAGTCTAAAAAATAGAAAGAAGAAAAAAATCGGTAAAATAGCAAAAGCAAAACAAGTATGGAAATGTTATCAAAACCAGAATGGAACAGAAGGAAAAAAACCCATAAAACTAAAAGCAAACAAAAGTGAGCAAAACAAACAATCCAAAAATAAAAATGAAAAATCAAAACAAGAAACCAGACTGGCTCTGTGGTCCTTCTTGTGTGTCTGAAGTCCCTTCAGCTCTTATCTCTCATCCCTCACCTCTGCTCCCATCACAGGTAGAGAGGGTTACTTATATCCTGGGTCAGTTGCCGCAGGCCTACTTTGGGAGTAAGATGAATCAGATCTGGGTCTACTGGACTTGCCGTCTGTTAGGTCTGCCACACAGATCTTAGTTGTCTGATTCAGCTTGGGGAAGGGGATTCTGTCTTCCCAGTTTGACCACATTACCTCATGCAACATGTTGGAGGCTGGGGGGAGCTGGGTGGGGCGATGGAAATCTCTGCCTGGAAGATGGCTGCGGTGGGTGGTTCCTCACCAGGCATGGACTCCTCTTTGTTTTCTTAATCCTTTTTCTCCACTGATCAGATCTGGCAGTCCAGCTGTTCCATTATGACAGGTGATGGTGTGGGCCCAGTGCCAGGTGCTGGGAATCAGCTGGGTTCAGCAGGCTTTTCTCAGGTGTATTCTGGCAGACAGCAGACATTTCTGTGTTTGATCTTGTTGACTGCACTCCAATTTCAGGGTGGTGGGGGCCTGCAGTCACCCTCAGAGGGGAGACCCGGGTCTTGAGTATCCCCTCAGATGGACTTTCATGCTCCCACCAGTGCCCACCTACTCACACAGAGAGTCTCCATTGACACTTGCCTCCATAGAGACTCTTACAGCCCAACCTGTTCACCACCATCTTAAGCTCTGCCTCTCCAATTCTATCTCTTTTTAAAATTTCTCAGATAAATTTCTTAATTAGTTTTCTATGCTACCTTGGAGATACACACTGAGTTTCCCCTAAAATTTCCACTCAAAGAATTCACATATCACTGTGTCATTGGGGTCAGTCACTGATTTTTTTGCTTTGGTTCCCTGTTTACAGTAGTTTCTTATGGATGTACATCTATGTCTTTACATTGAATATTTAGTTATTTATTACAGTCTTCTCCATCTGGTTTGTAGTGATTATTATTGAATACTTTTACTTAGAGATTCTTTGTAATTTTCCTGTTGAATATCTTTTCCCCCACACTAGATCATGGTTTCCTTATTGGCACCAAATGTCACCTTAAGCCCACATTTGACTCAACGCTAGTACATTATAAAAGCACTTTCCATTATGAATACTGGTTGCTCCAGAGGGGAAATTCCAACAGTTTAGGAAGGCTAGCTAGAAGTTTGTGCCTAGGGGTATTATGAAACAAACCTACAGTTTGCTGCTGCTGAACAGTCACTCTGATTCGGCATTTCCTTTCAATGAGTTACATACAAGTGTTAGCAAGGCTGAGAATGATAGTCTCATCTCCCCTCTTTGTCTCTGGCTATCCTCAAGAATATTTCACCTTTCAGGCACTGGTGATTCTTGAGTTTAGGCAGGGGAAGGTCTTTTCCAGTGAACCCAAGAGGGGGTGGGAGGAATCTGGTTGTCCATGTCACTCTCACTTTTTCCAGTGTAGAAACTGTGAGTCAGGGGAAAAATTTTTACATGCTTGATGCCGAGCAGATTGTGAGGAGGGGTATCATAAATATGAAAGTCCAATTCTCTTACTATCTGCTTCATTTTTTCTCTTCTCTATGGCCCCAGAAACTGTTACTTCATATTTAAGTTGTGGTGATGATTTTGGGTGCTGTATGTTCATTATTGGTTTTCTATTTAGGGGAATGATGATAACATCCTTCTATGCTGCCATTTTGGATTCAGAAGTCTCAACATATGAGTATTTATACTTTGGATTATAATTGATAGCTATTTTATTAGTTGAATTTTTAAATTTTGTTCATTAAATATTTTTTCCATTGGCTTCTGTTTTCATTTCCCACACTGTCATCACGATATTTCAAGAGCTTTTTTTTTAACTTTTGCACTTTCTGATACTATAATGTATTCTAGGTTCATCTTTACACTTCTACTTCCTATCTGGTTTTATAATAAGCCTTTCTCTTAGTGATTCTGGTTCCTTTTACTGGAGAATAGTATTTGAAACCAAGTTTGGGATGCTAGTTTTATGCTCCTGGAGTGTAGTTTCTATGTTCTTTCAGTTGCTAGAGCAAGAAAAAATATGTGTGTATACTAAGTCATACATATACTAATATCAATATAGTTACATGTAACTAAACAGTGATATTAATTTAAACAGTATTTTTAATACTGATATATCCCACTCCTGTTTCCTACCACATGGCTCACTCTAACTTTCTCACTTTTTTGCTTACCTGTAAACTCCCATTGTGCTTCCTTTGGCTGAGTTACAGAGCAGAGTTTCTTTAATTGCTTAACATCAGGAAATATGTTTAGTGATGTCAGAATGGTTAACTCATACCCCCATGGGGAAAATCTTATCAATTAGAGAATAATGCTTATTTATAGATTCCTTTAGTATTTGCCTTTAGTATTATAGCTACCACTCAGTTAAAACAGTTACTTAGATTATCACCTTTTCCCCACCCTTCAGTAAAGTTGTTTTACACATTTATAATGTACTTAGTTTGCTTTATCTTTCTTTATTCCATCTTGAGATCCCCAAACTTCTAATGATTTTTAACATATTAATATATTAAAGTTTGTTCTTTGTACGATAAAATCTATGAGCTTTGACAACTACATAGTGTTATGTAAACAGTATTATAGTGTTATAAATAATAGTTTCTCTGCTTCCAAATGTCTCCTATGGGCATCTATTTAACCCTTTCCCCCTTATCCTTCTCCCAATGCCCCTAACACTTACTGATATTATCATTCCTATAGTTTTGCCTTTTCATAATGTTGTCTAATTGTTATCAATAGTATGTAGGCCTTTATAATTACCTTTTTCCCCTCTTAACAATATACAGTTAAAGTTAATCTTTATCTTGTGTAGTTTGAAGTTTTATTTCTTGTAATCACTGAATAATATCCCATTGTAAGAGTATACTTCAGTTTACTTTTCAACTGAAGGACATTTTGGTTGCTTTTTAAAAAAATTTATTTTAGTATTAAAAATTTAATATCCTAGGAACAATCTACTGATATATACGTAAGTTCTTTATCTATCCTGAAAACTATAAAACATAATTAAAATAAATGAAAGAAGACATAAATAAAATGAGAAATAGGTCTTGCTCATAAATTGCCAGATATGTACTGTAAAAACACTGTTTCTTTTCCCTTTAATCCATAAGTACAATTCAAATATAAATCCTGGTAGTCTTCCCAGAAGCTGGGCAAATCCTTAACAACTTTACATAGAGCTATAAAGACCAAGAGTGGCCAAGATAATCTTGTAGAATAACAAAGTCAATGGACTTACATTACAGATATAAAGACTTTTAAAAACCTGTAATGAATAGTGCACAATGGTCTCAGCATAAAAATAGAAAAAAAATAAACAATGGAATAGAGTCAAGTTTCTGGAAACTCTTTCACAATTACTTGATAGCCTGATTTATAATGAAAGTGAGACAAGATGGTCTTTTGTGTAATGAGGCTATGCAAATTAGATATCCAAATTGCCAGATGGGTTGTAGACCTAAATTAAGGAGGACAAATGAAAGCTTAAGGAAAAGTAAAGGAGAAAAACTGTAACCTTGGAGGTGACTAGATTTTCTTAAATAATGACAAGCAAAGCACTAATAGAAAAAGGAGGAAGTAATAAATTTTGTTATATTAAAATTGAGAACTTAGGTCAAATAAAAACACAAATTGAACATGAAAGTTCAAAGAGTATAAAGATATTTGTAGTATATTGAATAGAGTAATTATGTTTATCATTAACTCCTAATATGCAATAAGAAAATGCAGATATATTTCAGTAGAAAAAATCGACATAAAAGATGACTAGACACTTGATAGGATATCCCAATGGCCAATGAAACTATAAAAAATATTCAGTCTTATTTATCACAGAGAAATGCAAATTAGAATTGTATTAAGATAGTAATAAGATATTATGATCAAAAACACTAAATTGTTAAAGATAGAAAATACCACATTTTAATCAGAATGTCAAGTAAAATTCTCAAACTGAATTGATAATTTAGTGATAGTGGAAGACTAATTTGGTACAACTATTTTGAAAATTAGCATTGCTACATAAGCAGGATACTTGTATTCTCTGAACTAACAATACCACTCTTAGCTCTATATCTCATAGAAATGTGTACAAAAGTTTGAAAAATAATGTAAACTAGAAGGTTTTTTTAAATAGACAAATCTGGAAGCCATATACATTCTAACAAACAGTTGAATGGATAAAAATGTGTTCTATTCACACAGTGGTGTACACTTCAGCAATGAGAATAACAATTTATGAATGATCCTACAATAGGGACAAACCATACCGTACAAATCTAAGGTGGAGTGAAAGATTCCAAACACAAAAATAAAATATGATTTAACTTACATATAAAGTACAAAGTAGGCAATACTAATCTATACTGTTAGAAATCAGGTTAGTGGATACCTTTAGGGGATAGTGATTGTAAAACAGCATGAACAGAACTTCTGGGTGCTATTAATGATCTACATTTTACCCGGATGTGTTTAATTTATAAAAATTCACTAAACTTTGTTCTTATGAAATGCGCATTGTCCTTCAATTATATTATATGTCAGAATTTAAAATACACATATTCAAAACTTTCCTTTTTGGTTGAGCTGACCTAACAATTGTATACTTCCACTGTATAGGTATTCTGTTTTCTTGCTACATTAAGTCTATCATTTGCTCCCCTCTCCAGTACCTCTATCTGTCCTCTGTAGGATTGGTGCCTCTTTTTCCGTCTTTCAGTTTTCTTTTCTGTCTCGTGTATACCTCAAGCCTTTCTTAGCTCTGCAAATATCTTTAATATTTTAATATTATGTTGTTTTTGTCCACATATCACCCGATTCTCATCTTCTCTGTATTTGCTCCCTTCTACATGGAAAATCGAGATTTTACACATAGCAGATATCCAGATAAAACCCTAAATGAAGCCATGATGTTTACAAGAAATCCCAGATTCATAAGAATTGTCCCATTGACAGGAACTAATTTATCTACCACAGCACCTTTGGGATATGACTCCTTCCAAGGAGGAAGAGGGAATTAAATACTGGCAACACCAGGTTTTACATCCCAGTTGCAATCTGGTGTTAATCCTCCTATGGTAAGGCAAAGATCTCTTGAATTTGAGAGTGGATGTGGCTTCAGCTCACCGTCTCTACAGATATTCTGAGTCGTTCCCAATATCTCTTCCTTAAGCTGTCCAGGATTCATTTGGTGATAGATGAAAAATGTCCCATCCTCTCCCTTAGGAAGCCCTTTCTTTATACTATGAAATATACATCTAACTTGCATTCCCTCTGTTAACACAATTCATCTTACCCAAAACATTTATTAATAATGCAATGTGCAATCCCCAAATGCTTTCAATGACATGTCTCTGACTGAATGTTATTTAAAAGCATGCTTCAGAAAAAAAGTACCATAAGTTATGCCTTCTTGGTTAATGAGACATTATATAGCATGGATTAATTGCAAAAATATTAAAAGATACTGTGGCAGTTTCTCTTGAGCTAACAGTGACAAACTCAGAAAAATTTTGAAAAAAAAATTTCTGTTATTTTTTTTTCCCAAACATAACAGAAATTATAAACATGGTGGAAAGAATTTTTCCTTTTATTTTCTTTTTCATGCAATTATTTGGTTCTTCTAAAAAGAGAAACTCTTGCCCTACACAAGAGAAAACACAGAGAGTGATGTCTTTCTGCTAGTAGATCAGGCTATTCTAGAACAGAGAAGCTGTTCAAAGGTCTCTTAAGTCCTTTGAACCAAGTATCACTTACACATGTGATTAATTACTTGGTTGATGCCCTTCTATATTTTGGCTAAAAAAGAAAATAACTGAATGTATTTTTCAGTTCACCCTTGGCCTTTGTTTTAAATCCACATCGTTTCTTTTCAAATATCATCTCCACTGCTATGCAGTCTTTCCTGACATTTGTGAGGCTCCCTCTAGCCTGATTTAGTAACAGATTGGAATGCACCAGCAGAGTGGTTTAGTTACTTGCACTCTGGAAACAAACTTAATTATTTTACATTCTAGATTTGCTATTTACTAGCTGTATGACCTTAGGCAATTTTTTTGTTTCTATGAACTTTAACTTCTTAATCTGTAATATTGGCAGATCTATAGTAGTTATTCCATATGGTTACTGTGGATATTACACTAAATATATATTTATTTTTAAAACTATTAACTGTTATAATCTTATTGCCAATTATGTTACTGCAAAGTTGACCTTTTTCAGTTTAAAAATATCTCCTCACCCACATGTACATGTATCTAATTTATCTACACATTCCTGAGATCATCATATTTGTTTGATGATGGGATAATATCATTGTATTAGTCAGAATTTTCCAGAGAGAATCAATAGGAGATAGACAGAAAGATAGACAGTAAATATAGAGATATATACGAGGGGAATTTTTAGAGACTGAGAAGTTCTATGATATGCCATCTGCAAGCTGCAGAACCAGGGAAGCTTGTTTTGGGTATGGCTCAGTCCAAGTCTAAAGGCCTGAAAACTGGGAGAGCTACTGGCATAACTCTCAGTCCAAGGTCAAAGGCCTAAGACTGTTAAGGGTACTGGTGCAAGTTCTGTAGTCTGAAGGTCAAAGAACCTGGAATTTGGATGTCCAAAATTAGGAAGAGATAGGTGTCTCAGCTCCAGAAGACAGAAAGCACATGGATTTGCCCTCTCTGTGTCTTTTTGTTCTTTCTAAGCCCTCAACCAGTTGGTAGTGTCTGTTTAAATTAGATGAAGGCAGACCTCACTTAATCCACTAATCTAAATGCCAGTCTCTTTTGGAAACATTCCCACAAGCCTACCCTTAAATAATGATTTACTGGATATCTGGATATGTTTCAATCCAGTCAAGTTAACACTTAAAATTAACAGTCATAACAATCTTTAAGTCAATTTTTAAGTTAGTGAGTAAGACTTACTTAAAACTTTCTTTCTTGTTTATTCTTATAGTCCAGATGTTCAGAGGGCCTCACTGTCACTAAATATTCAGGCTAAGCTAGTTTAAAAGGAATTGAAATGTATTTAAAAACTAATTTAATCTTACCCACCACCATCAATTGGATATATGAGGCATTATTCAAGATTTTAAGAAAATGTCATGGGACTTCTGATTCTGTGTGACTTCTAATTCTGTGTTATGAATCACTGCATTTCTGCTTCTCTGTTCCCCTCCCTAACATTTTTCAACTTGAATGAAACTCAGTGCCTTCTTGGGACCCTGGTAGACCTCTCAGAGGTTTTTTAAAAATAGATTTAGAGGGGACTTGACAGAGACAGACATTATGTCTTGCAAATTGGATGGATTTGGAGACCATCATCCTAAGTGAAGTAACAGAAAACCAAACACCACATGTTCTCACTTATAAGTGGGAGCTAAACTAAGGAACTGCAAAGTCATAATGGACGTTAAAGACTCAAAATGTGGAGTATTGAGGGAGTGTGTAGGGATGAAAAGTTACCTACTGGTACAGTTGCACACAGGTGGGGGTGGAGGGTACATTTAAAGCCCAGCCTTCTTTGCCACTATACAATGCATCCATGTTACCAACAATAAATTGTACCCACTAAAACCATTGAAAACAAAGCAAAACAAAACAAAACAAAACAAAACTTTCTGGCTATAATCTCTACTTCCTGTTAATTTTCCTTCTTTCTAATTTGTTTTGGATTATTCTTAATAATTGAAAATTCCTATCTATTTCTCTCCTCTCTTATAACATGAAACTTTGGCACCTATTCTTTTCTATCTAATGCAATAATCAAGATGTTTCTTTACAAATAAAATGGAGTTCTTTCCCTGAGAGAATTTCAGGCTTCAGTTATTGTGATAATGCAAGGAATCTCTAAAATACAAACCCCATAGATAAAAATGTGAACTTGAAATATAAGAAAGACACTGACTTTGTTTTGCTTAGCACTCTCAGAATCATCAAATATTTAGTTCTCCCGAAGAAACTTATAAATTTTGAGTGATTCCAGAAGAAATGCCAACAAAGTTTATGAACCCAGAAAGTTGATTTTAAAACCTGTATGAGGGATAGAGGAAGATGGCAGCAGAGTCAGTCAGACTATGCAAATCCCAGTGTGAGTGAATGAGTGAATAAAAAATTTTGTATGCACATTGGTGAGTAAGTGGGCATGTGAGTGGCTGACTGAGTGAGGGCTCAGGATTAAGTGACCAGGGCTCTCCTGGTGAAGTGGCTGGTGTTACAGTTGCTCTGCTTGTTCCCTAGTACTTCTTAGGGAGCAGAAGCCAAGCATCATTTTTTTAAACCAACAAAGGCAACTGTGGGGAGAGACTGCTGGCTCCAGGCTCTGCCTCACTACTGCAGCACCTGACCAGACATGGCTGAGGGAGCCCAGAGGCAGAGTCCCACTGAAGATGAAAGAGGCACCCTGTCACCGTATGGAAAATGGGGCAGGAAAGTGCTCCAGCTTGCTCACCAGAGTGACAGACCTGATCTCTGTGACTGGCAGAGTATTACTCAGGGATTGATCATGATCCAGAGGGAATATCCTGCAAACACACACTCTGGAGGAACAGAGTGAGTGCTGAGTCTCAGGCACCCCACCCCTGCTCTAATTCAGCCGTGGGACAAAGGGCATGGCCACGAAAGGATGAGGAAGACCTCCAAAGAGATTCAGTGGTGAGTCCAGGGCTGACCCAAACCCTTCTCCCAGCAATCCTCTGATCATCAGACACACATGACTGGGGCACAACTGAGAGAGACAAACTCAGGCAGACCCTGGACATCAGCCACAATAGGAGAACTCCTTTCTTGGATAAGCCTGGCTGGGTAATCCCTGACAGTACCTGGGGAAGAGACAATCCCTCACCTCCCACCTGAGGGGATCCTCCTGACCATACTAGCATGGGAGGGGAGGACTGCAGTCCCACCCACTCCCACAGCCCTCTCCTCCTTCCCTGTGCCAGAATGGGGAGATTGTGAATGAGGCTGATGTTCTGCAGGAGACAGCAGAGAAGCAGTTGAGAGGAATAATTAGAGAACCTAGCACAAGAGAGTAGGTTTTTAAAATCTGTTTGTTGTTATTTAAAAATTTTTTAAAAAATATCTTTCCTTTGTGCATGTATGTGTATGTGAGTGTTCAATCTGCACACTCCCCTTTATTGTTTTCTTTCTTCTTTAGTTTATTGTTATCTGTTTATGTGTGTATGTGAATGACTGAGTGTTCATCTTTCAGGTTTTTTTTTTTGGTTTGTTTTTGCTTTTTCATTCCCTTTTTTTAGTTTAAAGTGTGTGAATATATGTGTGAGAGTTCAATTTGAATTCCTACTTTTTCTCTTTTCTTATTCTTTTTTTCTTTCTTTATCTTTTTATCCTCCTTTATTTTTGTGTTGTGTGTTGTGTGTGGTTTTTCTGTTTTTTTGTTTTGCTTTGCTTTGTTATTATTTCAGTTTGTTTTGGTGTGTGTTTGTGTCTCTGTCTGTGTGTGCATTCAATTGTTTTTTTGCTCTGGTTTCTGCTTTTGTTGTTCTGTGTTTTCTTTTTTTTTTTTTTGAGTTAGAGTCTCACTCTGTCACCCAGACTGGAGTGCAGCAGCCGCTCCCGGCCACTGCAGCCTCGAACCGCTGGGCTCCGGTGATCCTTCTGCCTCAGCAAGTAGCTGGAACTACAGGCGCGCGCTACCACGCCCGGCTAATTTTTTTATTTATTGTAAAGATGAGGTCTTGCTTGCCCAGGCGGGTCTCGAACCTGCAGGCTTAGGCAATCCACTCAACTTAGCCTCCCAAAGGCGTGGGATTACAGGCTGAGCCACTGAGCCCGGCTTGTGTTTTCTTTTAATTTATAATTATTTTTAAGTTTTTGTCCATCTTATTTTGTTCTACTTTTCTCTGTTCTCCTCATCGCTGATATTGTATCTTGGACTCAGGGAATACACACATGAACCCATTGCATCATAATATAGAGTGGTGTGGGGAGTGGGTCTCAGGGAACCCATACCACAATCAGTGAACATTGAGATTTGCAAGTAGTTTCTGAATCCTAGCTCCTCATCCTTCACCTTATTTGACTCTTAAAACTGTAAGAGACAACAAAGCTTCCCACCCATAACCCTGATTCAAAATAGAACAAGTCCAGAGCCCTGATCAAGGAAGAATAGGGCACTGAGCAAACATCAGAAGTGAAAACCTCTCCCACTGCCACTGAATAATGGAACAAAAGAGAAAAGAAAGAGATCTGCCACAAGTGAGGAAAAACCAATGGAAGAACACAGATAATTTCCAGTGTAACAAAGAGAAAATGCCTGAAAAATCAGAACTCTGTGCCCAAACAATGAATGTCACCAAGAATATAACAGGGACTAGGAAGTGGCTGGAAACAGTGAATAAGACTAAAGAAAGACAAGATGTAACTCTGAGAGATCTTGTAACAGAGATTTTGGCCATAAAAAATTTTATCCAGGAAATAAATAATAAGACAAGCATGAAAAACAGAATTAATTAAAAGAAGAATCTCAAAACTTGAAGAACAAAATATGGATTTAACCTGATCTGTAAAAAACAGAAAACTCAAAAAGAAAGAACAAAACCTACACATTTTGTGTGGTTATATCAAGAGGCCGAACCTATGCCCGATTGGTATCCCAGAAGAAGAAAGGAAAATGGAGAACATTTTGGAGCAAGTATTCCAGGAGGTTACCCAAGAGCACTTTCTCCATCTCATCAGACATTTGACTATCCAAATGCAAGAGATACAGAAACCCTCACATTTGACCATCCAAATGCAGAAGATACAGAGAACCCCCACAAGATATCAAATGAGAAGACCAATTCCTAAGCACGGTAATTTGCCTAAACAAAGTAGGCACAAAAGAAAAACACCTAAAGGCAGCAAGAGAGAAAAGTCAGACAATCTACTGGAAAAAACCCAGTCAGAATAGCAACAGACCTATTGGCTGAAACACTACAAACTATAAGTGACTGAATTCCAATATATAAAGTCCTCAAATATAAACAGTTTTAACAGAGAATTTTCTATCCTTCCAAGTTCAACTTCATCAGTGGTGGAGAATTAAAGTCCTTCCCAGACATCCAATCCCTAAGAGATTATGCAGCTTCCAGACCAGCTCTATAGCAGATGCTTGAACAGGTATTAAGCACAGAAGAAAGAACAAAAAGAATGATCATGCATTTCCCAATAGAACTGCAGAACACAGAGAACAGAGAACACATTGCAACTACAAACTTGAAAACACATACATACATCAATCCAAAAGCTAAAAGAAAACAAAGAAAAAACTTTATAAGAACCTCATCATGGGGTTAAATACTCACATTTCAATAATAGCCTGAATGTGAATGGATTAAATATACACCGAAAAGACACAGAATGGCAAACTGGATTTAAAAAAGTGACCCGATATTTTACCACATCCAGGAAATTCATCTTATCACAAAGGAAGCATATAGACTCAAAGATGGAAAATGGAAAATGACTTTTGAGGTAAATGGATCACAAAAGAAGGCAGGGTCATGATCTTAATATCAGACAAAACAATCTTTAAGCTACAAAAACTTGAAAAAAAAGAAAAGACACAAAAGAAGGCAGGGTCATGATCTTAATATCAGACAAAACAATCTTTAAGCTACAAAAACTTAAAAAAAAAGAAAAGACATAGTATAATGACAAAAGGTTTTATCCATCAACAAGAAATAGCCATTCTAAACATATATGCACCCAGTATAGGAACACCAGCATTTATAGAGCAACTACTAAGTAAGCTAAAAAAGATATTGACTCTAACACTATTATAGCTGGAGATTTAAATATCCCACTAATAACCTTAGATTGATCATCAAGGCACAAAATCAACAAAGAGATCCAGAACCTCAACTTGATGCTCAACCAAATGGACTCAATAGATACCTACAGAATATTCCACCCAACAACCACAGAATATGCATTCTACTCACCACCACATGGGATGTACTCCAAGATTGATTACATCCTCAGCCTTAAATAAAGCATGAACAAGAGCCATAAGAACAAAATACTGCCATGCACCTTCCCAGACAACAGCAGAATCAACAAATATCAACACCAACAAAATTCTCCCCCAAACCCACAAAGACATGGACACTAAACAGCATAATGCTGAATGAACACTGGGTCAACACCAAAATCAAAACAGAAATTGAAAGATTCCTGTAAACAAATGAAAATGAAGAAGCATCTTACCAAAATCTCTGGGATGCCATAAAATCAGTTTTAAGAGGGGGAATTTATATCTCTATAAACATACATCAAAAAAATGGAAAGATTACAAGTTAACATCCTAACAGATAACTCAAGGGAGCTGGAAAGACAAGACCACCAAAACTCTAACTTTAGCAGAAGAATCCAGATAATCAAAGTAAAAGCCCAAATACAGGGCATAAATTTTAAAAATATCAGAAAAAATCAACAAAATAAAAATTTGGTTCTTTGAGAAAATAAACAAGATAAATGAACCCCTAGCCAGAATGATCAAGAAAAAGAGAGAAAAAGTCCAAATAAACACAATCAGAAGTGCAAAAGATCAAATCACAATGGACTTCAAAGAAATACAAAAGATTATCTGAAATTACTGTGCATACCTGTATGGAAACATACTTGATAAGCTAAATGAAATGGAGGACTATATGACATCACTCAACATTCTAAGGTTAAAACAAGAAGATGTTGAGACACTAAATAGACCAATAACAACCCAGGAAATTGACTGCATCATAAGAAAACTTCCTAAAAAAAAGTCATGGGCCAGACAGCTTTCCAGCAGAATTCTACAAAACCTACAAGGAGGAGCTGGTACCAGTCTTATTGATAGTATTCTAGGCAATTGAGAAACATGGAACTCTCCCAAACTCATTTTATTAAGCTAACATCACACTGATACCCAAGCCAAGTAAAGATCCAACAAAAAAAAAACAGGCCAAGATCCCTAAGGAACATAGATGCAAAAATTCTCAACAAGGTTCTAGCAAGTCAGATCCAAGAACACATCTCAAAAATCATCCAGCATGACCAAGTAGGATTCATCCCCAGGATGCAAGCCTGGTTCAACATCCACAAATGTAACTAAATTAATCAACAGATGTAAAAAGAACCACATGATTATATCATTAGATGCAGAAAAAGCTTTTGATAAAGTCCAGCATCCCTTTTTGAAAAAAACCTTCAAACACCTAGGCATAGAAGGAACATATGTCAAAGTAAGTGCCATCTATGATAAACCCACACCCAGCATATTGCTAAATGGACCAAAATTGTCAACATTTTCCCTGAAAACCAGAACAATACAAGACTGATCACTCTTACCCCTCCTATTCAACAAATTGCAATCAGACAAGTGAAGGAAATAAGGAGTAGTCAAATAGGAAAAGTGGAAGTTAAGTTATCCCTCTTTGCTGATGATATGATTTTATACCATGAAAATCCAGGGAATCTGTCAAAACCCTTGCTTTCACAGATATAGGACTTTGGCAAAGTTTTGGGGTACAAAATAAATGTTCAAAAAGCAGTTAAAACCTTATACTCCAACAACAAGCAGGCAGAGAACCAAATAAAAAGCACCATCCTATTCACAATAACCACAAAAAATGAAATACCTCGACATCTTCCAACCAGAGAAATGAAAGAGCTTTACGATGAAAATGACAAAACACTGCTCAAAGAAATCCAAGAAGACACAAATAAATGGAAAAATATTTCATGCTTATGGATAGGAAGAATAAACATTGTTAAGATGTTTATCCTACTCAAGACAATCTACAGATTCAACACAATACCCATTAAACTACCAACATCATTCTTCTTAGACTTGGAAATGACAATACAGAAATTCATACGGAAACATAAATGACCATGAATAGCCAAAACAATTCTTAGCAAAAGAAATAAAGCAGGAAGTATCACACTTCCATACTTCAAGCTTTACTATAAAGCTACAATAATCAAAATTGCCTGGTATTGGTACAAGAACAGGCATATGGACCAATGGAACAGGATAAAGTTCCAGAAGCAAAAACCTCAATTTCTCAACCAACTCATCTTCAACAATATCTCCACTAACAACCACTGGGGAGAGGAGAACCTATTCAGTAAATGGCACTGGGAAAACTGGCTGACCACATGCAGAACGTTGAAACAGGATCTCAACCTATCATCATACACAAAAATCAACTCTAAGTTGATCAAAGACCTAAACATAAAGTCTTAAATTATAGGAACCTTAGAAAATACAGGAAACACTCTTATGGAAACTGGAACTGACAACCAATTCCTGATCAAAACCCCAAGTGCCCATGACAGAAGGGATAAGATAGGCAAGTAGGACTTCAAACTTAAAAGCTTCTACAAAGCAAAAGAAGTCATCAAGAGAGTAGGGAGACAGCCCACAGACTGGGGAAAAAAATTTTGCTAACTGTATATCTGACAAAGGTCTAACATCTAGGATCTACAAGGAACTCAAACGTGCTGAAAGGAAAAAAAAAAAAAACCCCAAAAAACAGCTCCATTAAAAAGTGAGCAAAAGACATGAATAGACACTTCTCAAAAGAAGATATATGGGCAGCCAACAGACACGTGAAAAAGTGATCATCCTCACTATTCATCAGAGAAATCAAATCAAAACCACATTGAGATACCACCTAATCCCAGTAAGAATGGCCATCTTTAATAAAAGAAACAACAACAGATGCTGGTGAGGATGCAGAGAAAAAAGAATGCTTCTATACTGCTGGTGGAAATGCAAGCTAGTGCAATCTCTTTGGAAAACAGTGGGGTGATTTTTGAAAGAACTAGAAATTGACCTACTGTATGACCCAACAATCCCCCTACTGGGAATATACCCAGAGGAACTCAAATCATTCTACAGAAAAGAAACTTGCACACCCATATTTTGGTAGCACTATTCACAATAGCAAAAACATGGAACCAAACATGCTACCCATTGAAACTGGACTGGATGAAAAAAATGTGGTACATATAAACAATGGAATATTGCACAGTCATAAAGAAGGACAACATATGGACTTAGCAGCAACTTGGATGGATTTAGAGTCTATCACACTCAGTGATCTATAACACAACAAAGAACGAAGCACCACATATTTCACTGATAAGTGGACCCTGAACAATTACCATAATATTATAAGAAAGGGATTGGCAGTAGTGGGATACTGCTGGGGTGGGATGGGGAAGACACAACATCAATAAGTGTACCTGATCTCAAACCAGGCAAAGTGGGGACTAATGAGAGGTCCAAACTCTACCTGTATAAATACAACTTGTATACCTAATCCTCAATTTTACCCCACATATTTAAAATAAAAAATAAAGAAATAAAAATAAAATATTAAAAAAATCAGTAAAACCTGTATAAAAAAATAAACACACAAAAAAGGAAAATAATGAAAATAAAGAGCTATGAAAGAAAATTAGCACCATCACATTTTAAAGCATATTACAAAGCTTCTTTATGAAAACACTGTATACTCACAAATAAATAGGCAGGGCAATGTAATACATTGATATAGTATAGAAATTCAAGAAAAAGACCCAACCACCTATGAAATCTATTGTGTGATAAATGTGCTAATTTACTTTAATAAATAAAAGATAAATTTTTAAGTAAATAATTGCATAACCATTTCAAAATACTTAATATTAGATCTAATCCTCACGTCATACAAAAGTAAAAAAAAAACTATAAATTTTTTATGACAATTCAATTACTCTATAGCTTGAATGTAGAAAAAAACCTCTCTAAATATGACTCAAAATCTAGGTCTAAAAACAATAAATATCAATATATTTGACTATATAAAGAAAAATAACCTTAAGGGTAACAGCTTTACATGGAAAGATGAATGAGAAATGAAAAGCTAGAAAAACACTAGTAACATATATCGGAGATAAAGATTAATATCCTTAGTATAAAAATAACTTACAAAAATTGAGAACAATACTAAAAATCCCATAGAAAAAATGGGCAGTAGATGATAAAAGTAGGCAATAGATGTGAGCACATAATTTACCAGGAAAAAAAAGAAAGAAAACTAAAATGGACTTTAAGTTTATGAGTTATTCAAATGCAAATTAAAACTAAATTGAGATACAATTTCTCACCCACCACATTGGCAGCAATTTGAAAGTTAGTGCAGCTTCAGGAAGAAAATTTGGCAATATCTAACAAAACTATATATGAATTTGTGTTTTGTCCCAGAAATTATTCTTCTAGGAATTCACTTCGAAGATACACTCTCAACAAGCAAAGTGTATATGCAAACATTTTAGCATTATTTTAATTGCCAAATATTGGGTGCCTAACTGTCCAGACAGGGAAGAGAAATTGAATGAACTATGTTGTATTTATGAGACTTAATGCAGAATAAAGAAAATTATGAACAAAAATGTTGTGATTTACAGTATAAAAAATCCAAATACTGAAAAATATATATGTAATGTGTAAGACATTAATGGAAATAGGAATATTATTTCTTTACAAAGTGAATGGAGGGAGGATAAAGCAGAAAACAACGAAGGTGATAGAAGGAATTCAGGAGATGGGTGGAAAAGTAGAGAAAGAGTAACATCCTTTAATGCAAAACAAGTACATATGTACAAAAAAGGTACCATGATGGTCTCTTTTGAGTTAGGAATATATTTAGATGTTCTAAAAAATATCAAAACAAAAAACGAAATCAACAAAGAAGAGTGTTAAAACTAAAATTATACCAAAGCAGGATATTTGTGAATGCAGCTTTTGAGATACATTCTAGTATAGTAAGATACAGAATAAGTTGATGCATACATAACTCATATTTTAAAGAAACTGTATCAGTTTGACTAAAAGGTACAGAGATAGTTCAAAAGAAAAAATGGGCCTCTGAATATGCAATCATCTACAAGGAGGAACAAGGCTACTAGGCTGCAAACACAAGCCATGTCTCAAGGAAAAGAAAAGATACATTAGAGGGAAAAGAAAAGAGTCCACAGAAGAAAGCCAGAGAGGACAACTGTGTGTGCACCAACATATGTGTGTGTGCATGGGCACGTGGGTGCACATACACCCATTTGGGGAAGTGGGGGAAAAAGACTTTCTTGACCCTTTCTTCTGACATTAGGTTTCTTTTTGTTCTTTTTGCCTTCTTCCTGCCACAGCTATCTTTTTCTCTAACATCTAAGAAAATGAAAGAGAGGCCAGCTGCAGTGGCTCACAACTGTAATACCAATCCTTTGGAATGCAAGGTGTGGGGATTACTTGAAACCAAGAGTTTGAGACCAGACTGGACAACATAACATGAGCCCACCTCTCCAAAAAATTAAATAATGTAGCTGAATACAGTGGCACATTCCTGTAGTCCCAGTTACTTGAGACGCTGAGGTGGAAGGATCACTTCCAACTACAAGTTTGAGGCTGCAAAGAGCCATGATCGTACTACTACCTTCCTGCCTGGGCAACAGAGTGAGACTCTGTCTCAAATACAAAAATCAAAAAAGAGGAAAATGAAAGAAATAGTTGCTGCTGTGTCACTTAGTATTTAATCCTTTGGTATTAAAATTTTGTAATGTAATGTAATTGTACCTGAAAAAACTCAGTGGATTCCATAAAATTATGTCAAATCCCTACATACATATTTTATATATATATATATATATATATATATATACATATACATATATTCAAAGCAAAACATTACATTTTTTCTTTTAAAAATTAGTTTGGAAATATATTGTTTAATTCTGAAATTATATAACTTAGAATCTTAGGAATTTTTTTCCATTAAGTTTTAAGTGAAGAAACAAAGAGCTGAGTATCACGTGTTCTCATTCATGGACCCTGAACATTTATCATAATACTACATAAAGGGATTGGCAGTAGCAGGTAACTGTCAGGGGAGGGAGGACGAGGAGAGCACATAACACTAATAAGCGTACCTGATCCCAAACCAAGTAAAGTGAGGACCAATGGGAGACTCAAACTTCACCTGTACAATGATCACTTATGTACCTAAACCTGAACTGCATCCCACATCTTTAAAACAAAAAAATAATTACTCTGTCTTTCAATTCATTAACATAGGATGTGTTTATCTTGATTTATGTCTTCTTCAGTTTCTCTCATCAATGCTTTATAGATTTTGTTGTAAAAGTCTTTCACCTCTTTGGTTAATTTCTAGGTGTTATTATTTTTTTGCTGCTATTATAAATGCAATTGGTTCTATAAATTCCCTTTCAGATTGTTTATTCCTATTCTATAGATATGCAAATACGTTTGTGTGTTGTCTTGGTATCCTGCTACTTTACTGAATTTATTTATTATTTCTAACAGTTTTGTTGGTAGAATATTTTGGGCTTTCTAAGTATAAGAACATATCATCTGTGAAGCGAGGTAATTTTACTTCTTAGCAATTTGGATACACTTTATTTCTCTTTCTTTATTGATTGCTTTGGTTTAAATTTTTAGTACATTGCCTTACTTCTGATCTTGGAGGAAAAGCTTTCATTCTTTCACCATTGTGTATAATATTTGCTGTAGTTTTGAAATATATTACTTTTATTATGTTTAGGTAGTTTCCTTCCACTTTTAGTTTATTAAGGGTTTTGTTGTAAAAGTGTTTTTAATTTTATTAAATGCTTTTTCTGCATCAATTGAGGTAATTTTGTGTTGTTTTTTTTCTTCAACTTGTTATCAACAGAGTAAGAATTCAGCCCACATAATGGGAGAAAAAAAATATTTGCAAACTGTAAGTTTGATAAGAGATTAATATCCAGGATATATAGAAAACTTAACCAAAACTGCAGCAACTCCAAACTCCAAACATTCTGATTCCAATATGTACAAAATATTTAAATAAACATTTCTCCAAAGAAGATACACAAATAGCTATTAAACACAAAAAGTTGCACATCACTAATCATTAGAGAAACGCAAATCAAAACTACAGTGAGATAACACTGTAGTGGTACCCATTAATTGGCTACTATATTAAGACAAAACAAAACAAAACAAAAAACAGAAAATAATAAGTGTTGGTGAGGATATGGAGTAATTGGAACTCTTGCATACCATGGAAATGTAAAATAGTTTGGCAGTTACTCAAAAATTAAAAATAAAATTACCATATGATCCAGCAATCTACCTTTTGTTATATACACAGTAGACTTGAAAGTAGAGTCTTGAAGATATATCTGTACACTCATGTTTATAGCAGCATTATTCACATGAGAGAAACCCAAGTGTTCATTAGTGCTTTCATGGATCAAAAAGACATGGCATATGCTTACAATGAAATGTCATTCAAAAATTAGCCGAGCATAGTAGCGCACGCCTGTAGTTCCAGCTACTTGGAAGGCTGAGGCGGAAGGATCACTGGAGTTCAGCAGGTTGAGGCTGTGGTGACCGGGAGCGGCCACTGCACTCCAGTCTGGGTGACAGAGTGAGACTCCAATTTAAAAAATAAATAAATAAAATAATGAAGGAAATTATGATTCATGATACAAAGTGAATGAACCTTGAGAACACCCTGCTAAGTGAAATAAACCAGTCACAATTAAAAAAATTACTATTTGATGCCACTTATATGAAGTACTTGGTGTAATTAAAATTAGATTGAAACAGTGGTTTCTTAGGGCTGATGTGGAGGAGAAAATGGGAAGTTATTGTTTAATGTGTATGGATTTCTAGTTTGACAAGATGAGAAGAGTTCTGGAAACGAATGTTGCTTATGATTGTACAATGTAATAAATGTATTTACTACAAAAGAACTGTACATTTAAAATTGTGAAGATGGTAAATTATAAGTTATGTGTATTTTGATACAATAAAAAAGTGGAGAAAAAAAATTATGATGGGTCATTTGCTTTCTTTTCTCATTTACATAAATATTCTTTCCCAAACACCAATAATGTGACCTGAACACTGTGTACTTCACATATATTAATAATTTTACACAAATTACTTATTTTATAAAACTTTATTGTTGGGTATGATTAACTAATTTTATGTCGTAATAATACATCTTAGAGGTCAGTTTATCTTCACAGAATTACTGGTCTATGGACAAAGTTGAGATCTGTTTTTTGTCTTACTGGCTTGAACATCCATTCTCACAGGAGAATCAGGAATGCTGTGGAACATGTATCAAGTTCCCATCCCCCAAATTCAACATTATTCAAGCCTGTGTTCCATTTTAGTGTATCTAAGTCATAAAAATCAAACATTCACTTCTGATGGTAGCTCACACAATTGCAGAGTGAGAAAAAAAGATAAATTCTCTCAGGTTTACCAGGCCATGCTGGTTGATTTTCTGTGGTGATTGTAATAGTTATATAATCTATGAGGACATCTCCTCTGGGATTTGTAATAATAAGATACTCCTCATTGCAGACTGCAAATATGTGCATTTTATCTCTCTTTTCATTTTTTTGTATAAATTTAAGACTGTTTTAGAAGAGAAAATAAAATATGCATTGATCTCAAATCTGTGTCTCTTGTCCATTAGAGCTAATTTTAATTTTAATCATCAACTGTTGGGTTGCACTAGGGCTTTATACTTCTCACAAGATTTTTTGTTCACCCCAAGTCCACCTACTGAACCTCTTTGCCATTGTATATATATATGAACCTATATACAGAGAGAGGTGGGGAGAATGTGACATGGATGCATACATTATAAGGTAGCCTCATCAAGTTGGGCAGAGGTGGAAGTAGTGATACTGTTCCCTTAT
This sequence comes from Tarsius wallacei, assembly GCA_963574415.1. Taxonomy (NCBI): domain Eukaryota; kingdom Metazoa; phylum Chordata; class Mammalia; order Primates; family Tarsiidae; genus Tarsius; species Tarsius wallacei. The sequence continues at coordinate 34,561 of CAUYQG010049267.1, read as the reverse complement.
CCATGATCAGAGAAGCTGTTAGAAAACAAACACTATTCCCCAAGAATGCCACCACACCTGGAAAACTAAGTTTGCTCATCATGCAACAGCATGTAAAATAAAGAAACATTAGGATGTCTAGGGGGTTTGCTAAGTGGTATAACATAGTTATATTTTATAATCATAGCCACTTTAAAGATTGTATAGAAATTACTTTTAAGTTGTATTCTGAATGACTAGAAGTATCTTTAAACTTCCTGGATTTCAATGTATAAATTATCATTGTAGATTGCTATGGAGAGGTTTCAAGGATAGAAGAGACTCAGTTATCTTTTTCTGAAGATAATTTAAATTTTAATATCTAATTTTCAGTAATGTGTTATATAATATAATTCACAGTATTCCTATGAGATAATTAACAAATTAATGATTTTTACATGTTTGAGCAATTAGACTTCCTTCTCATGAGCACTTGTAGTTCCTCCCGATACCAAAGACCACAGTTAAAGGTATGAACATATTACTACCTCATAAAATAGCATGTTGTATGCAAACTAGTGCTTAAAATTCTAGCAGAATTTAGACTGTAACAATAATACAAACCCTGATTAATAAAAGCAACAATGACCTAAACTATAATGGCATCTGTAGTTAAATTAGAAAATTTGAACACTTGTAGACATAATACTGTGTTACAACAATGTCAAAAAAGACCTAAGTTATTTCTACTCTTTTATTGTCTCTAAGCTGGTGATGCCACTTCCTACATTTGCAACATGATGCCCTCCTCTAAGCATCAATTCCTCACACAATGAAAGTCCAAACTGGAAAATGAAGGTTTTCCTTTATAATTGTAATTTTATCATAGAGTAAAAAGTATTTTCTGGAAGCCCTCACATCAGATCAATGCTTATATTTTATTGATCATAACTGGGTCATATAAACTCCTGTAATTTCAAGGAAGCATGATAGAGTATTCTTTTACAGTCTCTATAAATATCCAGCACACGAGAAAGTGCAATTCACAAAGTATGATATCTAGCCGGGCTCAGTGGCTCAGCCTGTAATCCTGCACCTTGGGAGGCTGAGGTGAGTGGATTGCCTGAGCTCGCAGGTTCGAGACCCGCCTGGGCAACCTGGCGAGACCTCATCTCTACAATAATCAAAAATTAGCTGGGCGTGGTAGCGCGCGCCTGTAGTTCCAGTTACTTGGAAGGCTAAGGCGGAAGGATTGCCGGAGCCCAGCAGGTCGAGGCTGCGGTGGCCGGGAGCGGCCACTGCTCTCCAGTCTGAGCGACAGAGTGAGACTCCAACTCAAAAAAAAAAAAAAAAAAAGAAATCACAAAAATTATAAATTTGGTAGACAATAGCATTACTACAGCCATTATAAATATTATTGCTTCTATCATGCAACTTCGTGTTTTCAATAAGCTAGAGTGAAAGTTGTACATGTTAAATAAATAGAAAATATATTTTAAGAATTCAAATCAAATTTCCAGAGGTGGAAACTACTACGTCTAAGAGGAAAAAACATAATGAAGGGAATGAAGTGCAGATTGTGATTAGTAAACTAAAAGACATAATAATGGAAACTACCTAAAATAAAACACACAGAGGAAATTAAAGGCTGAAAAAAAATAGGTTACTATTGAACTTTAAGATAACTTCAAGTTGCCTGACATACATATAATCTTCAAGAATAAGCAAACAGAAAGGAAAACAAGTAAAAAATATTCAAAGAAAAAAATAAGTGAAAAATTTCCAAATACAGTGAAAACTATAATTCAAAACAAATCCACTAACCTCAATAGAAATAAAATACAAGAAATATAAACAAAACTACACAAAGTTCCCACAAATAAATTGTTCAAAACCAAAAATAAAGAGAAAATCTTAAAATCAACCAGAGGAAAAATGAACATTATATGTAAAGGAACTAAGGTAAAGATTAAAGCAAACATCTTCTTGGGAATAATGCATGCCAGAAGATAGTGGAGCACATTTTAAAGTACTGAAAATAGTAGATCAAAGGAGAATTTTATTCACAGTAAAAATATATTTTAGTAATGAAAAGAAAAAAAAATTTATACAACCAAAGCTGAAAAATCCATAACCAGTCAAACACAGGAAATATTACAGAAAATCCATTAGGCAGAATAAAAATTATGCCAGATGGAAATCTAGATCAATATAAAATATTCAAAATAGCAAAAATATATTTTAAAAATATTCATTATTTGGACAGACTTCTATCTATTAAATAAACTAAATCTATAATTAAAAATATAATAGCAAAAATTGCTAGACATATATGGCTTCACTGGTGAATACTACTAAACATTTAATGAAGAATAATATCCATTCTATTTTTTTAAAAATCCAGATAAAAAGATAGAAGAAAATATTCCTCAAATTATTCAATGAGACAAGCATTCAGCATTATTCTGATAGTAAAACTGGAAAACATTACAAGGAAATAAAATCTCTAATGTTCCTCATGAGCACACATAGGAAGCATTGTTAACAAAATATTAGCAAATAGAATCCAATTTTTTAAAGAACAATCCCATCAAAACCAAGTGCAGTTCCTCTCAGTAATCCAAAGTTGCCCTTAACATAAAAACAAACAAGCAAAACAATGTAATACACTATTTTAATTCAAAAGATACATCAATCAAGGCTTAATATTATTTGACAAAATCAAGTATTTAAATTTAATCCTTATAAAAACTCTGAGCTAAAGAGGAATAGAAAGGAAGTTTCTCAATCTGATAAGGAGCATCTTTGACCAAGCTATAGCTCTTGTGGGACTCAGTGGTGACTTACTGCTCTCTTAACCTTTATTACTGAAAGTCCCAGCTAGTACAATAAAGCAATTGAAGGAAAGAAGACACTACATATCCAGATTGGAAATTAAGAATTAAAACTGACTTTATTAACAGAACACATGATTGCCCATGTAGAAAATTTTATCATGTCTAATAAAAGGCTACTAGAATTGAAAGATGAATTTAGTAAGAGTGTTGAATACAAAATATATAAAAAAAATCATTTGCATTTTACATAACAGAATGAAATCATTTGTGTTTTACATAACAGAATGAAAAATAAAAGTTTATTTTCTTATTTTATTTATTTATTTTTATTGTTGCCCAGGCTAGAGTGCAGTGGTATAATTATAGTTCACTGCAGTCTCCAATGCCTGAACTCAAGTGGTCCTCACACCTCATTCTCCCAATAGTTTGAACTATAGGCATGTACCACCATGTCCAGCTAATAAATATTTGTAGAAATGAGGTCTCATTATTTTGCCCAGGCTACTCTTGAACTCCTGGGCTCAAGTAATCCCCCTACCTTGGCCACCCAAAGTGTTGGAATTATAGGTGTGAGCCACCACACCCAGCCTCTACCCTAAAATTTTATTGTTTATTTTTTCTATCTCCCTCTCTCTTAAAATTTATATTAAAGAGGTACACATGCATGTTTGTTACATGGACATATTGTATAGTGGTGGGGATTGGGTCTCAGGGAGGCCATTCCGCAGTTAGTGAATATTGTGCCCCATAGGTTGTTTTTAAACTGAAACCCCTTTCCCCTCTCCTGCCTTATTGGCATCCCCAGTGTCTATTATTTTCATTTTTGTGACTGTTTAGCTCCCACATACGAAAGAGGTGTTTGGTTTTGTGATTCTGAGTCAGTTCACTTAGGATTATTTCCACCACCATTTATGTTGCTCCAAAGGACATGATTTCATTTTTCTAAGTGGCGGTTTTGTATTACAGTGTGTGTGTGTGTGTGTGTGTGTGTGTGTGTGTGTGTGTGTGTGTGTGTGTGACACACACACCACAATTTAAATATTCACTGATTGGTCAATAGAGACTTAGGTTGATTCCATACCTTTGCAGTTGTGAATTGTGCTGTGATGAATACGTGGGTAATGGTGTCCTTTTTAGGGTAGCTACCTACTAGTGGAATGGCTGGATCAAATGGTAGATCTACTTTTAGTTCTTTGAGTAATCTCCATACTGGTTTCCATAGAGGTTGTTCTAATTTACACTCCTACCAACAATGTGTAAGTGTTCCTTTTTCTCTGCACCTGAGTCAGCATCTATTTTTTTTTTTTTTTAAGTAATGGCCACTTTAAATTCTTTAAAAAAATAATGGTGTAAGGTAGTACCTCGTGGTTTTAATTTGCATTTCCCTGATTATGAGTAATGTTGAGCATTTTTCATATGTTTCTTGACCATTTGTATAACTTCTTTTGAGAGACATCTGTTTATTTTATTTGCCCACTTTTTATGGGGCTATTTGCTTTTTTCTTGCTGATTTATTTGAGTTCTTGGTAAATTCTGGATATTAGTCCTTTGTCCGATGTATAGTTGAGGAACATCTTCTCCCATTCTGTAAGTTGTCTGTTTGATCTGTTAATTATTTCTTTTACTGTGCAGAAGCTTTTAAATTTAATTAAGTTCCACTCATCTATTTTTGTTTTAGTTGCATTTGCTTTTGGGGTTTTAGCTATAAATTGTTTACCTAGACCAATGTCCACAAGAGTTTTTCCTAGGTTTTCCTCTAAGATTTTTATGACTTCAGCCCTGACATTTAAGTCTTTCATCCATCTTGAGCTAATTTTTGTATACAAGGAGAGTTGGGACCAAGTGCCATTTTTCTGCATGTAACTATCCAATTTTCCCAGCATCATTTGTTGAATAGGGTGTCCTCTCCCTAGTGTATATTTTTGTCTGCTTTGTCAAAGATCAGTTGGTTGTAGATATTTGAGTTTATTTCTGGATTCTCTATACTGTTCCATTGGTCCATGAGTCTGTTCTTGTACCAATACCATGCTGTTTTGGTTACTATAGCCTTGTAGTATAATTTGAAGTCTAGTAATGTGATGTCTCCAGCTTTGTTCTTTTTGCTTAGGACTGCTTTTGCTATTGTGACTAATTTTTGGTTCCACATAAATTTTAGGATATATATATAGCTTTTATTATATTGAGGAATAATTCTTCTATGCATATTTTGCTGAGGGTTTTTTTTTTTTTAAGTTGAAGTCTCACTTTTGTCATCCAGGCTGGAGTGTAGTGGCACACTCACGGCCACTACAGCCTCGACTTGCTGGGCTTAGGCAAGCCTTTCACCTCATCCTTCCAAGCAGCTGGACCCACAGATGTACACCATCATGCCTGGTTAATTTTTGTGATTTATTGTAGAGATGAGGTCTCACCACGTTGGTCAGGATGGTCTAGAACCCATGGGCTCAGGCAATCCTTCCACCTTGGCCTCTCAAAGTGCTGGGATTGCAGACTGAGCCACTACGCCTGGCCTGCTGAAGGTTTTTATCATGAAAGAATACTAGATTTTATAAAATGCTTTTTCTGCATCTATTGAAATGATAATATAATTTTTGTTTTTAATTATGTTTGTGTGGTAGAGCACAATTATTGACTTGTGCATGTTGAACCACACTTGCTTCTCTGGGGTAAAACCCACTTGGTCATGATGTATTATTGTTATTTTTTAATATGCTGTTGAATTGTTCTCTAATATTTTGTTGAGGGTATTTGTGTCTACGTTCATAAGGGATATTGGTCTGTAGTTTTCCTTTTCTATTGTGTCTTTTACTAGCTTTGGCATAAGGGTTTTACTGACCTCATAGAATGATTTAGGGAGGATTCTCTCCTCTTTAATTTTGTGGAATAGCTTCAGTATAATTGTTACCTGTTCTTTGAAAGTTTAGTAGAATTCAGCTGTGAGTTTGTCAGGTTCTGGACTTTTTAATTTTTTTGTCAGGAGACTTCTAATTACTGTTTCAATATTGCTACTTGTTATTTGTCTGTTCAGGATTTCTATTGTTTCCTGATTCAAGGTTGGGGAGTTGTATGTTTCCAAGAATTCACTCACTTCCTCTAGATTTTCTAGTTTGTTTGCATTGAGGTGTTCATAATAGTCTTGGATGATCTTTTGAATTTCCATCATATCAGTTGTTTCATCTTTAATTGAGTTAATTTGAGTCTTCTCTCTTCATTTCTTAGTTAATATAGCTAGTGGCATATCAGTTTTGTTTATATTTTCAAAGAACCAACCTTTTTTTTTTACCAATCCTTTTTAAAAAATCTTTTATTTTTTTAAATTTTAGTTTCATTTAGTTCTGCTCTGATCTTCATTATTTCTTTTCTTCTGCTAGCTTTGGGTTTGGCTTGATTGTGTTTTTCTAGTTCCTTGTGGTGTGATGTTAGGTTGGCAATATGCAATCTTTCAGTCTTATTAATATAGGCCTCACACTCTATAACTTTTCCTCTGAACACAGCTTTGGCTGTGCCCTAGAAGTTTGGATAACATGTTTCATTGTTGTCATTAGGTTTTAGGAATTTTTAAATTTTCATCTCAAATTAATTGCTGACTCAAGGATTATTCAGGAGCAAATTGTTTAACTGCCATGTTTTTGTTTGGTTTCATGAGTTCTTCTTGGGATTACTTTCTAGTTTTATTTCACTGTGGTCTGAGAAGATGCTCGATAAGATTTTGATTTTTTTAATTTATTGAGATTTGATTTGTGACTTATCATATCCTCTATATTGGAGAATGCTCCATGTACTGATAAAAAATGTCTATTCTATGGTTTGGGGATGGAATGTTCTGTAGATGGCTATTAGTTTCATTTCCTCTAGAGACCTGTTTAATGCCAGTGTTTTTCTTGTTGACTTTTTGCTTTAACAATCAGTATGATGAGTACAATAGTATCTTATATATTGTTATTAACCTTGAATGTAAATGGTATCAATGCCCCACTAAAAAGATATAGACTTGCAGAATGAATAAGAAAACAAACTTAACTTCTGCTACTTCAAGAGACCCACTTAACTTATAGAGTCAAGGTAAAGGGGTGGAGAAAAATATTCCTGCCTATTGCTGTCAGTGGAGTATTGAAGTCTCACACTGTTATTGTATTTCTATCTGTCTCTTTTAGTTCTAGTAGAATTTGTTTTATAAAGCTTGGGGCTCTGGTGTTAGGTGCATATATATTTAAAATTGCTATGTCTCTTCATTTGATTTGTTCCTTTATCATTATATAATGTCCATCTTTGTCCTTTTTTTACTGTTGTTAACATAAAATCTGCTTTATCTGATGTTAAAATGGCTACTCCTGCTCATTTTTGGTTTCCATTTGCATGGAATATTTTTCTCCACCCCTTTACCTTGACTCTATAAGTTAAGTGGGTCTCTTGAAGGTAGCAGAAGTCGGGTTTGTTTTCTTATCCATTCTGCAAGTCTGTATCTTTTTAGTAGGGCATTGATACCATTTACATTCAATGTGAATAACAATATATAAGATCCTACTGTACTCATCATACTGGTTGTTATCTGGTTGCTTTATTTATTTATTTTCTCTATTGTTTTGGTGTTCCTAAAGCCTGTGAACTTTATAATTTCTTTTTTTAAATGTATTTTATTTTAAAGATGTGGGGCACAATTCAGGATTAGATATACAAGTGCTCATTGTACAGGTAAAGTTTGGGCCTACCTTTGGTTCCCACTTTGCCTAGTTTGAGGTCAGGTACCCTTATCAATGTTATATACCTCCCCTCCTCCCCTGGCAGTTTCCAGCTACTGCCAATTCCTTTCTTATAGTATTATGGTAAATGTTCAGGGTCCACTTATGAGTGAGAACATATGGTACTCAGTTATTTCTGTGGTAAATCACTGATTATTATCGATTCTAAATCCATCCAAGTTGCTGAAAAGTACATAATTTTGTTATTCTTTATGACTGTGTAATATTTAATCATGTATATGTACCACAGTTTTTATATCCATTCCAGTTTTGGTGGGCAGCACAATTGGTTTCATGTTTTTGCTATTGTAAATAGTGCTGCAATAAATATGTGTGTGTAGGCATATTTTTGTAGAGTAATTTAATTCCTTTGGGTATATTCCCAGAAGTGGAATTGCTGGATTATATGGAAGGTCGATTTCTAGTTATTTTAGGAATCACCACACTGTTTTTCACAGACATTGAACTAGTTTGCATTCCCACCAATAGTGTAGAAGCTGAACTTTATAATTTCCATCATATTTCTACTGGTGCATTTTGACCTATTGTTTCAGGATTTAGAACTCCTTTGAGTATTTCTTGTAGATAGAGCTGGTCTGTGGCAATAAATTCCCTCAACTTTTCATCGTCTGTGAGGGATTTTATTTCTCCTTCATTTATGAAGCTTTATTTTGCAGGATTCAAAGTGGGAGGAGTTTGAAGAAATGACCACAAACCCTCCTGGTTTGTAGTATTTCTTATGAGAAGTCTGCTGTTAGTCTAATGGGTTTACTTTGTAAGTTAATTCATACTTTTGTCTCACTTCTCTCAAAAATTTTTTTCTTGAATTAACTTTGCATAGCAGAATGATTATATGCCTTAGGGATAACTTTGTTGCAATGAATCTTCTGGGGGTTCTTTGGGCTTCTTGTATCTGAATGTTTAGCTGTCTGCCAAGGCCAGGAAATTTTCCCATTTTCCCCTTAAATAGATTTTCCAAATCTGTTGCTTTCTCTTCTTCCTCAGGAATTCTGATTCTTAGGTTTGGATGCTTTACACAATCTACATTTCTTGGAGATGCTGTTCCATTCTCTTGATTTTTTTTCTTTATTGTCTGATTGGGTTAATTTGAAAACCTTGTCTTCAAGTTCTGAGATCTTTTCTTCTGCTTGTTTTAGTCTGTTGTTATAATTTTCCACTGTTTTATGTACTTCCCTAATTTCTTCTGTCATTCCCAGAATGTCAATTTTTAAAAATGGTTTCTATATCTTTGGAGAACATTTCATTCATGTCTTCAATATTTTTTCAAATTGATTTCTTTATTGGTTTTCAATTTTCTCCTGAACTTCACTGGCCAATTTTATCATGAACTTTTGATTCTATTTCTGGGATTTCAAAGATTTCATTTTGGTTAGGGTTCATTGCTGAAGAGTTGTTGTCTTCTGGGGGTGTTGTAGAACATTTTTCATATTGTCAGAATTATTATTCTGGTTCTTTCTCATTCGCATAGATGAATTTCTTCACATTTGAGGTTAGCAGGGGGCTGATATAGGCACTGTAAGTTTCCTTGGTTATGTATAGACTTGGTGTGGTGAGTTTCTCAATTGCCAGGTATGGCAGGCAGCTCTGTGCTGCATACTTGTGCTGGCTCATAGAGTCCTGAGTGACTGAAGTGACTTGGAAAGTGTTGTTAGCTGGCCTTTGGGATTATGTCTTCCTCAAAGCTGAGGTATTCTATCTGATGTGGTTGGCTATACTGTTGACTTCCAGCCAGGTGCTGACTCTTGTGGGAGAAAGCTGGCTATGGTGGTGACTATAGAATTTCTTGGTGAATGTTACTACAAAGAAGTGCCCAACCAGCCTAGGCTGAGGAGGAGGCTCTGGGGATTTCTCAATATTCTGTCTGTTTTGATCCTTCAGGGGTAGTGCAAGGGAAAGGAGGTGGGTAACCCACATGTGTGCATTCTTAAAAACCCCAGTGGGGTTTAGTAGGAAGTCTCAGGCCACTGGGCTAATGCTGGTGTGCAGAAAAATAAGTGTTTAAAATTAAAAATACTAGGACTGTGCAAGGTGACTAATGCCTGTAATTCCAGCAATTTGGAAGGCTGAGGTATGAACGGTTGCTTGAGCCCAGAAGTTTGAGACCAGTCAAGGTAATATAAGTAAGTTTTATCTCCACAAAAATAAATAAATAAATAAATAAATAAATATTAGCCAGGCATAGTGGAACATGTCTGTAGGCCCAGCTATTCAGGAAACTGAGGTAGAAGGATGCCTGAGCCATGTAAGTTGAGGCTGTGTGAGACATAATCATACTTCTGTACTATAGTTTGGGCAACAGAGACTGATTCTAAAATAAAATAAAATAAATAAGCAACTAATAAATAAATAAATAGATAGATAGAAAATCCTATTTACAATGTTTCAAACTATTAAATAATTTGGTAAATTTGACAAAAGAACTGTAAAACCTGTACACTGAAAAACAAAATATACAACTGACTGAAATTATAATAGACATAAATAAAGGGAGAGATATAACCTGTACATGGATTGCTATATTTGCTTTTGTTAAGATGTCAATTCTGAACAAAGTTAACCATTTATTTAACCCAATGTGGGTCAAAATCTCAACAGGCAATAACTGATAGAAATTGAAAAGTTATTCTAAAGTTTATAAACAATGCAAAGGATCTAGAATTGCCTGCTCAACTTTAAAAAATGAATACATTTGATGATTTTGCGTTACCTGACATCAAGATCTTATAAATACGGTCAAATAATTAAGATAGTGTATTATTACCCAAAATTCTACACATAGATAAATAAAAGAAAGCAGTAACCAAGTCCAGAAATTGATTTCACTCATATTGCTAAATAACTTTTTATAAATGTACAAAAGCAATTAGAGGAGAAATAATAATCATGTCAATAAATGGTTGCAGAATAATTGGATATCCACATTAAAAAACAAAAGAAATTATAGCCCATAACTCATATCATACAGAATTAAACTCTAAATAAATTATAAATTTTAGAAAATGTAAAACTATACAAATACCAGATGAAAATATAGGAGTAAATCTTAGTATTGGGGAAAGAGCCTATATGTATCAGCAGTATTAAGATCCATAAAATGATTAATAGGATTTCAAAAGATACAATTAAGACTCAGTGGTCTATCACAGAAATAAATAACTGAATACCACATATGCTCATTTATAAGTGGATCCTGAACATTTATCACAATACTGGAAGAAATTGATCAGCAGTAGTAGGACACTGCCAGAGGAAGGGGGGGGGGGCATGTAACCTCCCTAAGGGTACTAGATCCTAAACCAGGTGAAGTGAGGTTCAGATGGAGGCCCAAACGTCACCTGTTTATAAACTACTCATGTAACTTATCTTGACTTGTACCCCACGTTTTAAAAATAAAATGAAGTTTAAAAAAAAAAAAAGAAGAAGAAAATATGTCACACTGGAATAAAATATTTGCAAATCATATATCTGACACTATATGTCTGGCTTGTATCCAGAATATATAAATAACTCTTTATGATTTGTTTTTTATGGTTATTGTTACATAACATTTTTACATATGTATGGCATACATGCTAATATTTTGTTACATGTACAGACCATATAAAGGTCAAGTCAGGATATTTGGAGTATCTATCACCTTAAGTATTTATCATTTTTATGTGTTGGGAGTATTTTGGGGTCCTCTCTTCTAGGTACTTTGAAATGTATAATACGTTATTGCTAACTACATTCACTTTACTCTGCTACTGAACATTGCTTCTTATTTATTTTATCTAACTGTATGTTTGTATCTATTAACCAACCTCTCTTTGACCACTTAGAACTTTACCACACCATTCCCAGGTTTTGGTATCCATTATTCTATTCTCTACCTCCACGAGTTCAAAATTTTTAACTACCACATATGAATGAGAACGTGCCTGTGTGTCCTTCTGCACCTGGCTTATTTCACTTAGCATAATGACATCCAGTTGCAATCATTTTTCTTCAAATGACACAATTTCATTTTTTTTATGACTGAAGAGTACATCATTGTATATGTATACCACATCTTTTAATCCATTTGTCCATTATGGACACTTCATTTCATTCCATATGCTGGCTATTACGAAGAGTGCTACAATAAATATGGAAGTGCAGATATCCCTTTGATATTCAGATTCTTTTCATTTGAATAAGTGCCTAGTAGAGGGATTGATTGATGGATTACTGTGTTTATGTTCACCAGTGACATTGCATTACCGTTTTCTTTTTTCATTTTATCCTTGTCTGGTTTTGGTATCAGGGTAATACTGGCCTCATAGAAAGAGTTATGCAGAATTTTGTCTTCTTAAATTTTTTTTAAAGAAAGGTTTGAGGATAATTGGTGTTAGTTCTTTTTTGTAGCTATGGTAGACATCTATGATGAGACCATCCAGATTTTTCTTTGTTGGAAGACTTTTTAAGCACGTATTTAACCTCATTACTCATTATTTTTCTGTTCAAGTTTTCTATTTCTTTCTGACTCAATCATGGTAGGTAGTATGCGTCCAGGGATTTATCCATTTCTTTTAGGTTCATAGTGTGTTCATGCATAATGTTTTATAAGAGCCTCTGTTGATCTTTCTTAGTTCTACGGTATCAAGCTAAGTTAAAATGTCTATTTTTTATTTCTGATTTTGCTTACTTTGGTCTTCTCGCTTATATCTCGCTTATATCTTGTTTTATCAATTTAATCTTTAAAAAACCAACTTTTCATTTAATTGACCATTTGTGTTATTATTTTTAAAATTTCTATTTTCTTTAGGTCTGCTCTTATCTTTTTTATTTCTTTCTTATTACTAATATTTGGTTTGATTAATTCTTGATTTTTAGTTTTTTGAATTGCATAATTAGATTATTCATTTTAAATCTTAAAAGAAAATTTTTTATTTTAAAGATGCGGGTACAATTCAGGGTTAGGTATACAAATGTTGATTATGCAGGTACCCTTGTGGATGACCCCCCTCCCTCCCCCAGCAGTTTCATTCAACTGCCAATCCCACCCTACCTCCCCTGCCAGTTTCCAACTACTGCCAATCCCTTTCTTATAGTATTATGATAATTGTTCAAGGTCTGCTTATGAGTGAGAACATATGGTACTCTGTTCTTTGTTTCTGTGTTAGATCACTGAGTATGATTGACTCTAAAACCATCCAAGTTTCTGCGAAGTTCATATGTTTGCCCTTCTTTATGGCTGCATAATATTCCATTGTGTATATGTACCGCTTTAAAAAAAAATCCAGTCCAGCTTCAATGGGCAGCATGTTTGGTTCCATGTTTTTGCTACTGTGAATAGAACTGCAACAAACATATGTGTGCAGGCATCTTTTTTGTAGAATTATTAGAGCACCAATGAGTATATTCCCAACAGGGGAATTGCTGGGTCATATGAAAGGTCAATTTCTAGTTCTTTCAGAAATCACCACAATGTCTTCCAAAGCAGTTGCACTAGTTTGCATTGCCACCAGCAGTATTGAAGGGTTCTTTTTTCTCTGCATCCTCACCATCAGCTGTTGTTGTTTTTATTAATTATGGTCATTCTTACTGGGGTTAAGAGGTATCTCAATGTGGTTTTGAATTGCATTTCTCTGATGATTAGTGAAGCTGAGCACTTTTTCATGTGTCTATTGACTGCCCATATATCTTCTTTTGAGAAGTGTCTATGCAGGTCCTTTGCCCACTTTTTTATGGGGCTGTTTGGTTTATCCTTTTGGCACATTTGAGTTCCTTGTAGCCCCTAGATATTAGGGCTTTGTCAGATATACAGTTGGCAAATATTTTTCCCATTATGTGGACTGTCTCCCTCCTCTCTTGACAGTTTCTTTTGCTTTGCAGAAGCTTTTCAGTTTGATGAAGTTCCACTTGTCTATCTTATTTCTTATGGTATAGACACTTAGGGTTATAATCAGGAATTGGTTGCAAGTTCTAATTTCCATAAGGGTGTCTCCTGTGCTTTTAAGATTCTTATAGTTTGAGATTTTATGTTTAGGCCTTTGATCCATTTATATTTAATTCTTGTGTATGGTGATAGGTAAGGATCTTGTTTCAATCTTCTGCATGTGATCAGCCAGTTTTCCCAACACCATTTACAGAATAAGTTCTCCTCTCCTCAGTGGCTGTTGTTGGAGGCTTTGTTAAAGATGTGTTGTTTGAGAAATTGAGGCTTTGCTTCTGGAGTCTGCATCCTGTTCCACTTATCAATATGTCTGTTATTGTACCAATACCAGGCTGTTTTGATTACTGTAGCCTTATAGTAAAGTTTGAAGTCTGGAAGTGTTAAACCTCTGACTTCGTTTCTTTTGCTAAGGATGGTTTTGCTATTTGTGGTCATTTATGTTTCTATATGAATTTCTGTATTGTTATTTCTAGATCTGAGAAGAATTATGTTGGCAATTTAATGGGTATTTTATTGAATCTGTAGATTGTTTTTGGTAGGATGAACATTTTAACAATGTTGACTCTTCCTACCCATTTGTGTGGAATATTTTTCCATTTGTTTGTGTCTTCTTGGATTTCTTTGAGCAGTACTTTGTAGTTCTCATTGTAAAGATCTTTCTCTTCTCTGGTTAGGAAGATGCCAAGGTATTTCATTTTTTTGTGGCTATTGCAAATGGGATTGTATTTTTAATTTGGGTCTCTGCCTGCTTGTTTTTGGGGTATAGAAATGCAACTGTCTATGCACATGTATTTTGTACCCTGAGACTTTTCCAAAGTCCTTTATTGGTGCAAGCAGGTTTTTGACAGATTATCTTGGATTTTCAAGGTATAGGATCATATCATCAGCAAAGAGGGATAACTTGACTTCCTCTTTTTTTAATTTTGATACCGCTGATTTCCTTCTTTTGTCTAATTGCCCTAGCTAGGATTCCCAACACAATGTTGAACAAGAGGTGTGAGAGTGGGCATCCCTATCTTGTTCCAGTTTTCAGGGAAAATGTTTCTAGTTTCTGTCCATTTAGCAATATGTTAGCTGCAGGTTTATCGTAGATGGCACTTACTATTTTGAGGTATGTTCCTTCTGTACCTAGGTATTTGAGAGTTTTTATCAAGAAGGGATGCTGGATTTTATCAAAAGTTTTTTATGTATCTAATGATATAATCAGGTGGTTCTTGTGTTTACACCTGTTGATGTATTTAATTACATTTATGGTCTTGCAAACGTTGAATCAGCCCTGTATCCTGGGGAGGAAGCCTACTTGGTCATGGTGGATGATTTTTGAGTTGTATTTTTGGATCTAATTTGCTAGAATCTTGTTGAGAGTTCTTGCATCTAAGTTCATAAGGACATTGGCTTGTAGTTCTCTTTTTTTCTTTTTGTTGTTGGTTCTTTACCCAGTTTGGGTATCAGTGTGATGTTAACTTTGTAAAATGATTTGGGAAGAATTCCATCTTTCTCATCTGTTTGATATACTTTCATTAGGATTGGTATCAGCTCCTCCTTGCATGTTTTGTAGAAGTTTGCTGGAAAGCCTTCCAGTCCAGGATTTTTTTGTAGGTAGTTTTTGTATGACAGAGTCAATTTTCTGGGTTGTTTTTGGTCTATTTAGTGTCTCAGTGTCTTCTTGTTTCAACCTGGGGAGGTTGTACAATGTCATAAAGTCCTCCATTTCATTTAGGTTATCAAGTTTGTTACCATTTAGGTGTACATAGTAATCTCTGATAATATTTTGTATTAATTCAGGGTCAGTTCTGATTTGATCTTTTGTATTTCTAATTGTGTTTATTTGGATTTTTTCTCTCTTTTTTGGTCATTCTGGCTAGGGATCCATCAATCTTGTTAAATCTTTCAAAGACCAGCTTTCTGTTTTGTTGATGTTCTTTATGATATTTTTGTCTTATATTTCCTATATTTGGGCTCTTATTTTGGCAATCTGGATTTTTCTGCTAAAGTCGAGTTTTTGGTAGTCTTCTCTTTCCAGCTCCTTTAGGTGATTTGTTAGGCTCTCAACTTGTGATTTTTCCATTTTTGGGTGTATGATCATAGAGATATAAATTCCCCTCTTAGAACTGAATTCATGGCATCCCAGAGGTTTTGGTAAGATGTTTCTTCATTTCATTTGTTTCCAGGAATCTTTTAATTTCTGCTTTGCTTTCAGTGTTGACCCATTAGTTGTTCAGCGTCATGCTGTTTGGTGTCCATGTCTTTGTGGATTTTGGGGAGGTATTGTTGATGTTAATATTTATTTTCATTCCACTAGTCTGAGAAGGTGCATGACAGTATCTCAACCTTATAGAATTTGTTTATGCTTGATTTATGGCCAAGGATCTGATTGATCTTGTAGTATGTTTTATGTGGTGATGAGTAGAATGTATATTCTGTGGTTGAGTGGGATAATCTGTAGGTATCTATTAAGTCCATTTGGTCAAGTTTCAAGTTAGGTTCTGGATCTCCTTGTTGATTTTTTGCCTCGATGATCTATCTAGGGCTGTTCGTGGGATATTCAAGTCCCCTGCTACAATAATGTTAGAGCCAATGTCTTTTTTTAGTTTATTTAGTAGTTACTTTATAAATGCTGGTGCTCCTATATGTGTTTAGGATGGATATTTTTCATTGATAGATTGAAACTTTTATAATTATGTAACATCCTTTTGCATCTTTTTAAATTATTGATAGTTTAAATGTTGTTTTGTCGATATTAAAATTGCAACTCTTGCCTTCTTTTGTGATCCATTTGCCTGGAAACTTGTTTTCCATCCTTTAACTTTGAGTCTGTGTGTGTCTCTTGTAGTGAGATAAGTCTCCTGGATGCAGCAAATAATGGGGTCATGGTTTCTTACCTAGTCCACCATTCTGTGTCTTTTCAGTGGTGCATTTAGTCTATTCACATTCAGGCTTATTATTGTAATGTGACTGCTTATCCCTGTCATGAGGTTCTTATAAAGTTTTTTCTTTGTTTGCTTGTTTTCTTTTCGCTTTGGGGTTTATGTATGTATGTGTTTTCCATTTTCTTGCTACATTGTATTCTCTGTTGATTCTGTGCTCTGCTGTTCTCTTGGCAAGTGTGTGATCATTCTTTTTTTTCTTTCTTCTGTGACTAATACCTTTTTAAGTGTCTCCTGTAGAGCTAGTCTGTAAGCTGCATAATATCCTAGGGATTGGATGTCTGGGAAGGATTTTAATTCTCCATCACTGATGAAGCTGAGCTTGGCTGGATATAGAATTCTTGGTTGAAATTGTTTATCTTTGAGGACTTTGAATATGACTCCAGTCTCTTCTTGCTTGTAGTGTTTCTACCAATAGGTCTGCTACTATTCTGATTGGTTTTCCCCAGTAGGTAGTCTGACCTTTTTCTCTTGCTGCCTTTAGGATTTTTTCTTTTGTGCCTATGTTGTGTGGGTGAATTACTATGTGTCTTAGATTGGTCTTCTCATTTGATGTATTGTGGGGGTTCTCTGTATCTCTTGTGCTTGGCTGATCACATTTCTGTTGAGGTGGGGAAAGTTTTCTTGGATTACCTCCTGGAATACTTGCTCCAAGTTGTTTTCCATTTCCCTTTCTTATTCTGGAATACCAATCAGTTGTAGGTTCAAACCCTTGATAAAATTGCACATTTCTTGTAGGCTTTTTTCTTTTTTTTTTGAGTCTACTTTCTCTGTTTTTTATAGATCAGGTTAATTCCATGTTCTGGTCTTCAAGTTTAGAGATTCTTTCTTCAGCTAGATTAATTCTGCTTTCCATGCTTGTCATCTTGTTATTCATTTCCTGAATGGATTTTTTATTGCCAAAATCTCTGTTACAAGTTCTTTCAGGTTTGCATCCTGCCTTTCTTGAGTCTTAGTCACTCTTTCCAACCATTCCCTAATCCCTGTAGTATTCTGGGGCCAATCATTGGTGACTTCCATTGTTTGGACACTAAGTTCTGATTTTTTAGGAGTTTTCTCTTTGATACACTTGAAATTGCCTGTGGTCTTCCTTTGGTTTTTCCTCATTTGTGACAGATCTCTTGTTTTTCTCTTTAGTAATGTTATTCCATGTCTGTGGGAGAGGCTTTCCCTTCCAATGTTTCCTCAGCCCTCTATTCTTTCCTGATTCAGGCTCTGCATTTGTTACATTTTGAAATATTGGACTCTGGGTGGGAAGCTCTTCTCTCTTTCATAGTTTTGAAAGTCAAATAAGTTACTGAATGGGGCACTAGAATTTGGAAACGACTTGCCAATTACAATATTCACTGATTGCAGTATGTGTTACCTTAGACCCACTCCCCACCACCACTCTAAATGATGAGGCAATGGGTACATTTGTGTACCCCCTGAGTCCAAGATATATAAAATGGAATAAGATGGGCAAAAATTTAAAAAAAAAGAAAAAGAAAGACAAAAACATAGAACAATGAAAGCAAAACCAATGCAAAAAACAATTGAACACACACACAGATATACACAGACACTCCAAAACAAACTAGAATAACACCAAAGTGAAACAAAACAAGCAACAACAACAACAACAACAAAAAGCAAGAAAACTAAACACACACACTCATTCCTAGTATAAAGTGAATGGAGAAGAGAAACAGAAAGATTGGAGGGGAAAAAAGGAATTCAGAGGGAACCCTCACACTTAAATTGACACATACCTTAAACAAGAAAAAAACTAAAAAAAAAAAAAAAATAAGAACTAAAGTGCAAAAACAAACCAACATCTAAATTGAAAAAATAACACTCAATCATTTACATATACACATGAACAGAAAACAACAAACAAAAGAAGAAACAGAAAAAGAAAAAGATGGGGGGGATGCAGATCAAACATACACATTCATGCACAAAGAAAAAATATTTCAAAAAATAGATGAACTAACAAATGACCAAAAACTTTTTAAAAATTAAAAAAAAATAAAATTATAATTTTTTAAAAAATCTACCATCTGTGGCATTCTCTGTAATTATCTGGTCTCTCCTGAAGAGCTTCCACCTCTTTCACTCTCTCCCCAGTGTCTGCAGCAGGAAAGGAGGAGGGACAGTGGAAGTGGGTGGGGCTGCAGTCCTCCCCTCCTACTCTTATATTGTCAGGGAGATCTCCTCTGGTGAAGAAGTGTGGGATTGTCTCTTCCCCAGGTATGTCTTTGTGGTGGAGTGCCCCAGCTAGGCCTACTGGAATGGTGTTCTCCTATTGTGACTGATGTCCGGGCTTTGCCTGTGTTTTTTCCTCTCAGTCATGGCCCAGCCTGTGGGTCTGACCTTCAGAGGATTGCTGGGGAGGATGGGGTTTGGGTCAGCCCTGGTATCACCATTGATTTCTTTGGAGTTCTTCCTTGTCATGTTCTGGCCCCTCCCTTTGTCCCACAGCAGGATCAAGGTAGGGGTGCGGCACCTGGGACTCCTCACTCATCAGGTCCCTCCAAAGTTTTTGCTTTCAGGATATTCTCTCTGGGTCATGGTCAACCCCTGAGTAGTTGATCCACCAGTCACAGAGATGGGATCTGTTGCTCCATGGTGAGCAAGTCGGAGCAATTTTCTGCCCATCTGCAAGATGGTGGTGGGGCACCTCTCTCGACCTCTCCAGTGGGACCTGCCTCCGAACTCCCTCTGCAGCCCCTGCCGCCAGTGTTTGGCCAGGCGCTGAAGTGGTGAGGCAAATCCTGGAGCTGGCAATCTCTCCTGCTGCAGTGGTGAGGTAGAGCCTGGGGTGTCAGTCTTTCCCCTCCACTTCTTCTCAGAAAAACTTTTGTCCATTAAAAAAAGGTGACACTCAGCTTCTGTGACCTGGGAGGACCAAACAGAGAAGCTGTAGTACCAGCTGTTGCACCCTGGACACTTGCTCACAGTTCCCCACTTAGTCTGTCTCTCTCTACATTTTATTTGCAGGAAGTGTTTTGTTGTTTAAAAAAAAATTGGTACTCAGCTTTTGTGTCTCAGGAATCACTAGGGTCCAAGTCGAGCAGTTGCATCACCAACCGCTGTACCAGGAGAGCCCTGTCTGCTAGCTCCCTAGCCCTCACTCAGTCAGCCACTCACATTCCCACTCCCTCACCAGCAAGTACACAAAAAATTTTCCATACGCTTACTCACTCCAGGACGCATATCCAACTGGCTCAGTTACCATCTTCCTGACCTCTAGCCAAATTTTTCAATATTGAACTTTCCCCCAGCTACCTACAGTATCTGCAACTATACTTTCTGGTCTCTACTTTTTTATATAGTGATGATTGCTAAAACTTTCCCTTTTACCACTGCTTTTGCTATACCTGGTAAATTTTGATATGTTGTATTTTTATTTTCATTTATTTTAAGAAACTTATCAGTTGCCTCCATAATTTTTTTCTCAATCTCTGAGTGGCAATTCAGGAACATTTTGTTTATTTTCCATATATTTTTACAGTTTTTAATGGTACTTTAGTTATTGATTTCTATTTTTATTCCATTGTATTCTGAGAAGATACTTGTTATGGTTTAAGTTTTATAAAATTTGTTAAGGCTTGTTTTTTGTCCTAATATATATCCTGAATGATGTTCCATAAACTGATGATCAAAATATGCATTCTGTAGTTGTTAGATAAAATATTCTCTAAATGACTGTTAAATTCATTTGATCTAATGTGCAGTCTAATTTTAACATATCTTTGTTAATTTTTACCTAGATAATCTGTCTGTTTGATAGTGAGGTGTTGAAGTTTTCAGCTACTAATATATTGGAGTCTGTCTCTCTTTTTAGAGCAAGTGATATTTACTTTATGAATCTGAGTGCTCCAGTGTTTACTGCATATATGTTTAGAATTGCTATATCCTCTCATTGAATTAATCCCTTTACCATTATATAATAATCTTCTTTGTTTCTTTTTACTGTTTTTGACTTAAAGTCTGTTTTATCCAATATACATATAGCTACCTTTGCTTGCTTTTGGTTTCTACTTGCAGGAACTATTTTTTTCTGGCCCTTTATTTTCAGTCTATATGTTTTCTTGCAGATGAGATGAGTTTCTTGTAGGCAGCATACAGTTGGATCATTTAAAAAAAATCTATTTAGCCTGTTTATATCATTTTAGTAAAAAATGCAATTCATTCACATTGAAAGTTATTATTGATATAAAAGGACACATTTTATTAATTGATTTCAGGGTTTTTTAAACATATATTTTGTTATTTTCTTTTCTCATATTGTTTATCATTATGGTTTGATAGTTTTCTGTAGTGGTAACTTTTGATTACTATCTCTTTCTTACTTGTGTTTTTGGTTTACCAGTGAATTTTATGCTTTCATGCATTTTCACGATGGTGGATGGTATCCCTTTACTACCAGATGAAGGGTTCTTTTAAAATTTTCTTCTAGGGTCAGTCTAGTGGTGATGAGTTCCCTCAGCTTTTGCTTTTTTTTTTTTTAAAGACTTTATTTCTCCTTCATCTATTTTTGATTTGTATCTATCTGTGGATCTCTGATCTTTCTGTATCTGCACATCTAAATTTCTAGCTTGTCTTGTGATATTTTCAACTATCACTTTGTTAAATAATTTTTTTGTACCTCTTCTCTTTGCTCTCTAAGACACCAAAAATTCAAATATTTGGCCACTTTAATAGTATTCTATATATCATGTAGGCTTTGTTTATTTTTGTGTGTGTGTTTATTCTTTTCTAACTGAATTAATTCAAAAGATGTCTTTTATTTCTAATTTTTTTTCCTTCTGCTTGATCTAGTCAATTATTTTAGCTTTCTAAATGTATTTTGTCTTTCCTTCAATAAGTTCTTCAGTTTCAGAATTTCTGTTTGATTATTTTTAATGTTATCTACTTGGTAAGTTTTTCTTACATATCTTGAATTGTTATCTTTATTTCTTTGTGTAATGTTTCCATATCCTCTTAAATCTTCCTGAATTTCTTTAACATTATTATTTTGAATTCTCTTTCCAGAATTTTATAAATACCTTTTTCATTGAACTCTTGTTGGAAAGTTATTGTGTTTTTCAGAGGTATCATATTTCCTGTTTTTTTTTTTTCCCATGTTTCTTGTGTTCTTACATTGATATCTGCACATCTGGTGTAACAGTTGCTTATTCCAATTTTTTTTTCAATTTGCTTTCATAACGGTGAACATTTTCCTTAAAATGTAGTGATGGTTTTAGTTGGGAAGGGCACTTTGGCTTTGATTCTGGGTGCATGCTGTATTGCAGTTTCCATATTTCTTTGACTATAAACAGCATCAGTGGTGTCTGTGCTTTCCTGTGTGACTTAGAGTTCAGTTGTTAGTGAAGACAATGGTGAAGTTTTTTGGGAGACAGGGATGCTAGGTGGGCCAGTCTTCAGTTCCCAGTGGTGGTAGCAGTGAGTAAATTGTGCCTGGTTTTGAGCTCTAAGGCAGTATCACAGGCACTGACTTAGTGGGCCCAGGGAAGCTTTTTCTTGGGACTCAAGGCAGCTTGCTTGAATGACAGTAGTGACAGCAGTTATCTCGGGGGAGGGAGTTTATCAGTGCATTCTTGGGACCCTGGGTAGCCTGTATAGCATTGAAGATGAGAGTAGCAATGGTGGGACAACACTCTGGCTTCCAAGCAATCTATGCTGCTGTTGGTCTTAGCTGTGATGGGCTGGATAAGCTAGTCCTTAGACCTGCACTTGTGGTGAGTGCCAGATGTGATGGTAGTGGCAGATTGGGTGGACTTGACCTCAGGCACTCAGGAGAAATGTTCAAGTGTGAAAGATGGCAGATGTGGATAAATGATCTCAAGTATCCTGAACAGTGTCCTTGATTAGTGAGGTTGTGGAGTTGGGCCAGGTGCTTTTGTCTTCAGGTCTCCTGGTGGTATATGCATGCACTGGTTGTGATAAGAAAGGATGGGTTCATCGTCAGGCCCCCAGTGGAATACTTTGTGTGGGAGTGGCATTGGCTGTGCTGTGGTCCTGCTACTTGGGATGGCAAGACTGCTTTCATCGGCAACAGCCATAGGCAGATACCTGATGTACACATTGCTTTGCTAGCACTTCTCTCTGAGAATCAACAGTGTAGTGGTAGTGGCTTCAGGCTTGGGAGTCTGTCCACGAGTTACATGGAAGTGTGTTGTGGTTCCTTTACTGTGGGCAGTGGGATTGATGCCAATGGCTTGTGTTTTGGCTCTGGTAGCAGCAGACAGTCACAGCATGTCAGTGGGGCTCCAGAGAGGTGCAGATGCAAGGATGTAGTTTAGTGGGGGCTGGGTTCTCAAAATGGCACTTTCCTGAAGCTGTTTAGGACTCAGGGGGTCAGTGGTACGCAGTGTGAGCTCCTTCTCTGAAGTAATGCTATTGCACAGTCTCCAGTCAGATCCTTATATAAGTCTCAGTCTGGATGGGTCTAGGGGCTATCCTGTGGCTAAGATTTCAGGAGTCCTGCTGTTGGTGTGTGAATAATGTACTTTTTCTCTGCCTTGGGGAGCCTCTTGAGGCTCCCAGTTAATCCTGGCTAAGCAGGCTATCTTGTTTCCTCTCCTCCCTCATGTTAGGTGTTTCCTATCATTTCTCCATGGAATTCCATTGTTCTTTCTTAGATGATCTTTTTGAAGTGTTATTATTTACTCACTAGTATGGTTCTTCTTTGTGGAGGAGGCGCGTAGCTGATGTCTCTAGTCAGCCATCTTGAAGATCCCTAAAAGAAAAATTAAATGTTAAATAGTATTGCAATAGTCTAAGGAAGAAAAATGCCCGCTTTTTCACATGCAGACTAATGAAAATATCTTACAACAATGCAAAACAAAACAAAGCAAAAACAAATAATAAAAACTAAAGATAATTTTTGACTGCCTCCAAAACTGACATAAGATTCTTAATTTTTTTCAATATTTATTCATTTGCTTCTCTTGGGTATTTACTTATTTATATATTTTATTTGTTTTCCTCTTTTAGACATTTAAAATTCATTCATCAGGAAAACATCGATGATATGTAGCCGTAATTTCCCCATTATTTCTTTCCCCTAATATTTTAAAGTTTCCTTCATGAATATAATTTTTATTTTTGTCCTGTTAACAAAAATGCTTTCAGAGGAATAACTTGTATACCATGCAGATTTTGAAGTAGTAGATCAAATTCTATGTGGAACTCATAGATTCAGTTGTCATATCCAGGTAAGAAATCACAGAGCAACTTTCAAGAAAGGAACTTGGCATATTTTATTGTTTCACTATACAAAGACAGGTATTATGTGTCTAATAGAGGACTTAATAGGGGAAATTATATTTTGTGCCATACACAGGAGAGGACTGTTCTTCTAAAGTTTATTCATACAACTGATTGGAAATGAAAAGATTATCTCTGAAATCTTAATTTCAGTAATATGGAAAGAGCTAGATGGTTTTTAAACATGTTTTTCCAACTAATGCTTTAATGTGTTTTAAAAATTAAACTGACAAGAAAACAATTGCAATAGATTTTAAGCTATTGATAAAATATTTATGGATAATTTCCTCTACAAGTACAGAGATGTGAATGAATGAATCATATATCATTTCAGGAAGCAATTTCCCTCAATGAGTTCTACCTGATGGAATTTCAATTCATTACAAAGAGAGTAAAATCTTTTATTTAAAATAAGACTCACATTGGATCTGGAGCAAAACCTAAAACTTGAGCGAAGTCAGCAGTGAATATATTTAGAACTTTCCACTTTCTGGGAGTGTTTATGATCCAAATGTCCTTCTTCTGTGCACAGCAATTTGGTGAAGTGTTCCAATGATGTAAGTGACTTCCAACAAGTCTGTTCATGTTTCAATCTCTTTAATGTGGTTTAGAATTTTTCTGATAAGTTGCCATCATGGAAACGTCTTAACAACATTCCCCTCCATTTTATCTGTCTTCTCTTCAATATGGCACAAGTATATGAATATATATATATATATGTATATATATATATATATATATATATTAGACAAGGAGACTTAACAGACCAAATGCCAGTCCCTGAAAATTTGCAAAGGGAAGTTAAATGCAGACCAAATATAAAGAGTCTTTTGTATTATTGATCTGCTTTTGAAATATAAATCATACAGGAAAGCTTGCTTTTTAACCATCATTAAAAAGTAATAATGTCAATCTCTTCCCTCAAGTTAAAACAGGTAATACTATTAATACTGTTCACGTCTCTTTTCTTTTCTTTTTTGAGTTGAAGTCTCACTCCATCGCCCAGACTGGAGTGCAGTGGCATGCTCCCGGACACTGCAGTCTTGACCTGCTGGACTCCCGCAATCCTTTCACCTCAGCCTTCCAAGTAGCCGAAACTACAGGCGCGCGCTACTATACCCGGCTAGTTTTGATTTATTGTAGAGCCGAGGTCTCGCCAAGTTGCCCAGGCGGGTCTTGAACCCTCGGGCTCAGGCAATCCCCTAGCCTCGACCTACCAAAGTGCTAGGATTACAGGCTGAGCCACCGAGCCTGGCTGATGTCTCTTTTCCTATCTGCCCCCTTTTGCTTGACTTGGTACTTGGTCTGAGAAGTAAACAAAATAGCTTCTATGGGGAGCTCAAGACTCAGTGAGGACAAATAATTTATACAAAGTTGAAATCTAAGCCTAATGGATTCAAGATTCTAAAATAAGTCTTCTAATGTTCCTTCTTTACACTGGGATCAAACTTATAATTAGCTTTATGTTAAACCTTTTCATGAGTGTTACTCTTGTCTCTCCATATAAAATATGTATTAGTGTCTTAGTGCTTCCATACCAAAGTGCCTTACACTGGAAAACTTAAAACAACAGACATATATCATCTCACGGTTTGGGAGACTAGAAGTCTGAAATTAAGATGTTGGCAGGATCATGTTCCATCTGAAACCTATAGAGAGGAATCTGTCCTTACCTCTTTCTAGTATCACTGTAGACCATAAATTCTAGTGTTCCTTGGCCTGCAGCTGCATCTTTGCTCTTGTCATCACATGGAATTCTTCTTGTATCTTTGTGTATCTGTCTTCTTATAAGGACGCCAGTTGTATTGGATTAAATCTCACACTGATGATTTTATCTTAACTTGATTAAAACTGCAAAGAGCCTCCTTTCCAATTAAAGCCACATTCATAGGTATTAGGGACTAGGACTCAAATATATCTTTTTTGAGAACACAATTTAATCCATAACAGACCACAAGCCCTTTATAGGCAAAGATAGTGGTCTTGTTCTCTTCGGGATCACCTGTGTCTCATAGCATAATGCTGATCATACTGATATACAATGTTTGGTACACTACACGATATTGACTTTGTATGATAATGACTTATGGCAGGTAAAAAGACCCACAAATAAGAAAGCACCTTCAAACAGCTAAATAACAAGTTTAGGAGATGTTCAGGTATATAATAGAACCCCTCCACTAAAGGAAGAATCAGAGTCTTGGATATGGAGTTAGGCAATCTGGGCATTGGCCCCAACTGTGGTACTTAACTAATTTAAAGACCTTGTAACAATGTTTCATCATCAGTCATATGAGGTAATATCTCTTCTGCCTATCCTACTTGGATATCATGATTTGGAAAGATGTAATTGATGTGAAAAATGTTTAGTGTCATGCAAATTCCTAAACATCAGTATTAAACCAATCCTACATTACTGTAGTGTTCTCTAGAGTCTTGGAAAGACTATGGAGATAGCAGATGGTTGATACTCTTCCTATATTTGCCTGGAACTTATTTTTTTGGGACTATGCAACCATATTTTAGTTTTTAAAAGGTTTGCTCTTAAGGGTTTCCACCCACATCTTTTTTCAGACTATGCCATTGGATACTAGAATCACTTTGCTTTTACGAACAGAAAGTCCTGGGGTTTATACCATTCCCTCTATCTACAGAAGCTCACAGCCAACAAATACTGGGTTAGGGGTTACAAAAACCCATCTTTCTTTTTTCAATATGGGACAAACTCTGAGGAGTTTAGGTCTTAGAACTTCTTAATGTAATCAGACAGGATGCAGCTTCAGTTGAAACTGAGTCCTAGTTTAGCTTCTTCCTTTTCATTAACATACTTTCTGGCATTCACTTACTAGTTTCATCTGGTAGCAATTCCTTAACAAAACACTTGCATGTAAACTCTAGCTTAAGAGGCTTCTTTATTCAGTATGACCTAAGACAGCTGGTACTTCTAAGAATAGGATTCTGGAATTGAAGCATTGACCACTTGTCAATGAAGAACCATCTCTGGTGAAGAATGCAGTCGTGATAGCCACTGGTACTCTGCAGCATTACAATTGTTAAGGCTTTTATCTGTGTTTAACTGGGGTGGGATGCAGGTGGAGGAGGTTGTACAGTATCTCTGGGATGTGCTAGATATGGAACAAATAATTATAAGGAGATTGGTACTGACTGACTGCTGCAGAGCACCACTGAAGCACTCAAGAGAGAAAATGACAAATTTGTCCAATTAAGACTTTAAGGCAATATGAAATCTTGATGGTTTACATGCTAGTATTTAAAGTGTTCTTTACTAGTAACTAAAGAGCAAAATGTAATGACAACCAAAGACGAGATTTAATTTTAGCAGACAAGATTTAATTGTAGCAGAAACTGAAAGAAGGCTGAATTCGTAGGCTTGGTTATTCTCTAATGTTAAATAAAAACAATTTTAGGGAATGAGTGGAACATTTAGACTTGAGATGTGGATATTTGGTTGGATTTGCTTGTGAACTTTGACTTTCTAGATTCCCCAAAAGCCTCTGGGTCTAGAGAAGCAGTTTGCTTCTTCTTGTTTGAGGCATCAGTCTCAGTATGGAAAAACCTCAAATAAGGCAGATGCCTACAGCGTCCTTTCTTTGGATTTCAGAACAACTAAAATCAAGTTTCAATAAGGTCTTCCTGGGAAAGTACTGTGCCAGTTAAGGAGAGAGATACTATATTTAAAGGTCATACACTGAAGAAGACCTGGATAATATATTCAGGCAAAAACCGAGAAAGTATGTCTTGATAGTAGATTTTGCCTACATGGAATATTTTTCTGAAACTTAAAGCTTAACACTCAGGCTAGCACCCCTGGAACTGGTTCTAATATGTTTCTAGGATAGCTCTTAGAGGGATGAGGAAAAAATGGCTCACAGTAAATAAAATAGAGACTCCAGAACTACTTTGGCAAAGTGACTAGGTAGTGACCAAAGATTCAGAGAAATTTAAATGCTAGAATGGAACTATTATACAAGACTTAAAATATCATTAGTTATACTACCTGAGAACATCCAAAAGATATTCTCCTTGCTAAAATGCTAAGGAATTTTCTGGTGAAGAAGGCACTGATATTGTTGCACTGCTCAGTCATGGATATTTTTTAGAAACCCGGGATAAGGGTAGAAGGTGCTTAAAAAGCTGAACTTTCTAGTATCTATGGGGTATATAGAATTCTAAAATGCCTGAAGCCAAGTATTGAGGTAAGGTGGGCATAATTATAGTAAAGGGCGTTCACTGGGCCTGATTTTCTAGCATTTGTGGAGATGGCTAAAAACCTACATTTTGGGGGCTCAAGGTAGATGGGTAGCTGACAAGAAATTGTCATCTATATTATAAAAAAAGAGATAAAGGATAGATTGACAGAGGCTTTGTGTCATCCACACCAATAAAAGGCATGATATTTTGTCTGGTTTTCAGATCTGAGACAGTTTTCAGGCACAGACTACATCATTTGAAAGAGAGGTGAAACCATCTTGATAAACAACAAACAAAATCTGCAATAGCTCAGTAAGTGCAACAGTAGTGGCCACTGAGGTACCCAATTAACTGTACATTACAGAAATCAGCGTACCCAGATCTCTCAAGCTCTGTTACATGCAAGGGCTAGCCTAACAGGTACATGGAGAAACAAAATGTCATAAGACTCAATAATGGCTAATTTTTTGTGGCCAATTTTCTGGGAAATATTGCACTGTGAGGATGTTTTTGAATGGGAGTAAAATTTAAATTAGCTAGACTTTGAGTAAAGCAGATTGCCTTCTCAAATGTGGATAGACTTCATTCAATCAGTATAAGGTCTGAGCAGAACAAGATAGACCTCTCCAGAGCAAGAGAGAATTCTGCCAGCAGAGGTCTCTCAGATTTGAACTGTAAAATTGGCAGTTCCTGGGTCTCCATTCTGCTGGCTTACCCTACAGATTTTAGAGACTCTATTAACTCTTTTTCTTTGAAGAACCTTGGATAATACAGGTTACGTCCAACAGAGTGAAGTAAATGGGGCTCAAGTAATAAGTACTGTCCAGGGCTAGGTCTGTGTCATAGGTAAGTATTTCACCAGTTCACAAATGTCTACTTGCAATGCTGAGAAAACAGAACTCATTCAAGAAATGCACTGAATTTGTAAGATGAGCTCAGATATGAGAACCACCAAAGCACTGTTAGGCACCTCTGATAAAGTAAGAACATATGAAGGTCAACTTATTAATGGATATTTGGCTTAGATTGTAGCACAATAGTCATTTCTTTTCTTCCCAAATACATAATTTTAATGGGCATGATTAAAATTTGGCAGAAACCTCACTCTGGTTCTTTGACATGCTGAAGTAAGAGCTATTGTTATAGGAAAGGTGAAAGTCTGTGAAAATATCTGTCTTGGCTATATTAAATCAAAGCAACTCAATTGGAAAGGCAAAAATTAATGCCATCTTCAAGGATCTGATGGACACAAGATTAGCTGTCTCCTTTATTTCTCTTTTTAATTCACCTGCATAACTAAAAAAAAACCCCAAAAAACAAACAACAAACAACAAACAAAACGAAAACAACAACAACAAAAACAAAACAGATGTATCATAGTTGACACTATTGGATTACCATATACTTACCAAATTACCAGCTTCAACGTAGGTCTA
This sequence comes from Tarsius wallacei, assembly GCA_963574415.1. Taxonomy (NCBI): domain Eukaryota; kingdom Metazoa; phylum Chordata; class Mammalia; order Primates; family Tarsiidae; genus Tarsius; species Tarsius wallacei. The sequence continues at coordinate 5,257 of CAUYQG010049267.1, read as the reverse complement.
GTTTTTTTTCTTTTTTTTTTTTTTAACTGATCAGCCTGATTCTATATATTGCTGAATATGTTTACAACAGACATCATGACAAGGGAATCACAAGAGATGCATATTTACCCAGGGTGAATAGCAGTAAACAATTACTCTCTTGCCTCAGAGCTATGTTTTTCTCCTCCTCTGTTACAGTATAGTCTGAATGGACCTGGATCATCTGGACATTCCAAAGACCTTCATGGTGAACAACTATTTTAATAACCTTAGACCTGTTGAACAGGAAGAACCAAGTGATTGCTTTAGGTGTCCCTGTAAGACACATGTACTTCAGATGGTAGGAGATAAGCTCTACAACTGTTTAGAGCCCTGATGTGTAAGGACATTTTTAAATTTTTTATGTTAAGTTTTTTTAGAGATGGGATCTCACCCTGTTTATAAGCTGGTCTTGAACTCTTTCCTGGACTCACATGATGATCCTCCTACCTCAGCCTCCTGAGTAGCTGGGACTACAGGCATACACCACTGAGTGTCTGGCCCAGAAAATTTTTAAGGCTCAAGTGATTTGAAGCATGATGAGACATTCATCTAAAGTAAATTACAAAGTACCGCACTTCACATCTTTTTAGAACCAAAAAAACCACAGAAGTTGTTAGGCCAATTCAGTCTTTTTTTATTTGAAAGATGTGGGTTACAATTCAGGGTTATGTATACAAATGTTGATCATGCAGGTAGCTTGTGGATTAGTTGTGCCCCTCCCTCCCCTGGTAGTTTTCCTCAAGTGCCAATCACACCCCTCCTCCCCTGGCAGTTTCCAACTACTGCCAATCCCTTTCTTATAGTATTATGATAATTGTTCAAGGTCTGCTTATGAGTGAGAACATATGGTACTCTGTTCTTTGTTTCTGTGATAGATCACTGAGTATGATTGACTCTAAATCTGTCCAAGTTTCTGTGAAGTCCATATGTTTGTTCTTCTTTATGACTGCATAATATTCCATTGTGTATATGTACCACATTTTTTTAATCCAGTCCAGCTTTGACGGGCAGCGTGATTAGTTCCATGTTTTTGCTATTGTGAATAGAGTTGCAACAAACATGCATGTGCAGGTATCTTTTTTGTACAATGACTTGAGTTTCTCCGGGTATCTTCCCAATAGGGGAATTGCTGGGTCATATGGAAAATCAATTTCTAGTTCTTTTGGAAGTCACCACACTGTCTTCCAAAGAGGTTGTACTAGTTTGCATTCCCACTAGCAGTGTAGAAGCATTCCTTTTTCTCTTCATCCTCACCAGCATCTGTTGTTTGTTTTATTAATGATGGTCATTCTAACTGGGTTAGGTGATATTCTCAATGTGGTTTTTATTTGCACTTCTCTGATGATTAGTGAGACTGAGCACTTTTTCATGTGTCTGTTGGCTGCCTGTATATCTTCTTTTGAGAAGTGTCTATTCGTGTATTTTCCCCACTTTTTAATGGGACTGTTTGTTTTTTTCTTTTTGGCTCGATTGAGTTCCTTATAGACCCTAGATGTTAGGGCTTTGTCAGATATACAGTAGGCAAATATTTTTCCCATTCTGTGGGTTGTCTTCCTGCTCTCTTGATGGTTTCTGTTAGGCCAATTCAAATTGCAAATACTACACATAGGAATACTGCTATGTCTATTTATACAGTGATGATGGTAGCTGCCAGTTTTGCATGATGCCCAGAGGAAGAAAGGGCCTTGTGTTACGTATACACTGTGGCAGAAGCAGCACTGATTCTTGAACTACATGACTCAGTAGATACTATAGTAGTTGATCTACATTGGACAGATATAGACATGATGTAGATCTCCTGGAAATATTCAATAAAGAAGGCAGATCCCTAGGGTTCTGGAGAAAAGCCATGTTTTCAATAGCAGAGAATTATTCACCATTTAAGTATCAGCTTACTCCTGGAGGAGACTGCTGAACTATGGTAGAGACCAAGTAACTGGCCATGGCACAGCAAGTGAATATATAAGCAATTCTCAACTGAGAGCTTTCATACTCACAATTATAAGATTAGGCAGGGCAAGTAACAATCTGTTACACAATTAAAGTGGCATGTCAAGAATCAGTCCTGAGCAAGACTGAGTGGTTCTAGTAAGATGCATGGAAAAGGGGCCAATGAGACCAACCACTGGTACACCAATGCTGCTCCTATAACTCCCATGGCTCCTAGGGGAATCTGCATGACAATCATCTAGAAGAGAAAAAAATATTCACAGGCCTTGTTCAAAGATGTGCTGTGTAAATTATTCTAGGACAACAGTAGATTGATGATGTACTACATCTTGCCCATGGGTGGTCTTAAAAGACAGTAAAGAGGAGAAATATTTTCAATAGGTAAATGATAAGGTAATGTACTTTGTGTGGTAAAAAAGAAGTAGTCCAAGGGAATCTTGAATAACAACATATTACTTGGTTGTTTGACCAGAGGACTTGAAGAACTATGATTAGTAAACAAACAGCAAACATTTTCTTAAAATGAAGTATGCAGATGGATCTATGGGAGAGGATGTAAAATATAAGGATCTTTGTGTAACACTTTAATTTCCACCAGAAATAATGCATTTTAGAAGAGGGAGATGGGAATTGGATGAATTTATCATGTGTAGCCTACATGTCCTTATCCTTGCTACATTCCCTGTAAAGAATGAGAATATACTTTCTTCACTAGGAAGTTAATAAATATCTTACTGAGGGGAATACATTTAACCTTGAAACACTCTGTATTTCCTCTTCTTTGAAGGCCAGGTATGAGTATGGAAAATTCCTGAAGCTAGAAAGATTTTCTCATTTTACAGGTAAAGGGGTAGCAGAGACAAGATGGTGGCATGTAGGTGTTATAGACAAGGTGAGCACATTTATTATTAAAGAAAGAAAACAAAGAATTATTGGTAATTAGGATTGCTTTGGACTTCTGAGACCTGTGACTATGGTTATTTGATCACAATTTCCCCAGGCATTACATAGATCAGAAGTCTACTATAATATATTTTAAAAATCTAAATAATAGAAATATTCCAGGTCTAGTAGCCAAAATCCTGACTTGTCATTGTAATTGAAAGTCATGACATCTCTCCTAGCTTCTGGAGTCAAGCCAATTATTAATATATCCATCACCTTACTTGCCTATCATTTTTGTGGTGAGATATTTGAAATTTACTCTCTTAGTTATTTTGAAGAATACATTATTACTGACTATAATCACCCTGCTGTGCAATAGATCTCCAAACCTATTCCTCCTGTCTTTCTGAAACTTTGTACCCTTTTATTGAGAACTCCTCATTCTCTTCTTATCACCCATCTAAACTTGTAAGCATCATTCTTCTCTACTTCTATTAGATTTCATATATAAGTGAGATAATGCAGTATTTGTCTTTCTGTGCCTGACATTTAAATTAGCATAACTTCCTCGAGACTCATCCACATTGTCACAAATGACAAAATCCCCCCCGCTTTAAGGCTAAATAGTATTTTATGTGTGCTTATACCACATTTTTATACATTCATCCATAGATCAACAATTAGGTTGATTTCATATCATGGCTGTTTTGAATAATGCTTCAACAATAGGTAGTGCGAATATCCCTTTGATATATTTATTTCAATTCCCTTGGATATATACCCAGAAGTGAGATTATTGGATCATATGGTAGCTCTATTTATATACAGTTTTTCATGATGGCTGCAGTAATTTACATTCCCACCAAAAATGTATAATATTTCCTTTTTCTCTACATTCTCTCCAACACTTAGTTTTCATCTTTTTTGATGAAAGCTATTCTAATATGTAAGGTAGTTTTAGTTTGCATGCTCTTATTGTGATTTTAATTTTAATTTTCCTAATGACTAGTAAGGCTAAGCATTTTTAAATGCACCTATTGGTCATTTATATGTTTTTTTGAGAGTCATAGCACAATCCAGTGTACTGATTTTCTTTTCTTGGCTTATTTAATCAGTTGGGAAAAATTAAAGTTGCACACTATGATTATACATTTTTTCATTCTTCCTTTTAGTTTCATCAACTTTTGATTAATTTATTCCAACATTATGCTATTGGGTAACTCATAACTTGATATCTTCACATTGGATAAGCCATTGATCATTATGAGAGTACCCTCTTTATCTTTAGTAATTATTATTGCATTAAAGTGTATTTTATCTGGTATTTTTTTGCTTGCTCTTTTTACAAAAAGGTGGTCCCAAGCTTCCACCAGATGGTTGACAGTAGGTCCACAGAAGTGTCAGCTGCTCCATACAGATGCATAACTTCCCATAGATGTCTTTATGAGCTCCCTGTTAGTGGTCTTATGTTGGTGGGTGGAAATGCTTGGCTTTTAAAATTTTCCCTGTAAGTTCCAACTTGTCCACCTACACCAATACTTTGGGTAGACTGATTAGTGATTCTTTTTCTGAAGCTATGAAATTCCCTTCCAGACATTCAGTTCCTCACTTTATTCTTTTATGCCCATAATGCTTATAATAGCTGACAGAAACTTAACAGACACAATCAGTAAAAGTATAGGAGATATAAAACTAACAACCTTGACCTAATTTATAAATACATGTGTGTGGTGTGTGTGTGTGTGTGTGTGTGTAGCAATATATAACGTGAAGCCCCACTCCACAAGGACAAACTTCACATGACAAGATCATCTAAACAGATGTAGTCAACACTTTTGGCAAAATGTAGCACTTTTTAATGATAAGCGCTTAGCAAACCAAGAATAGGAAAAAATTTTTTATCTAATAATACATTTATTTTAAAATTATAAATAGTAATAAAATAATGAAAATTTTGTTCTCATGATTGAGAACAAGAAAAGATAGAAATCTAATGTCAATGTTTCCATTCCATATTTTGCTGGAGGTCCACCCAGTGCAATAAGACGGGGCGGGGGGGGAGAACAACGAGGAAGTAAGAAATAAAGCAGTTTTGAATTATAAGACAAATAATTGTAACTGTCAAATTTAAAAGTATCTATGGACAAATTCAAGATTAATAAGTGATTTTATGCCGGTCTTGGTGGCTCAGCCTGTAATTCCAGAATTTTGGGAGCCTGAGGCGAGTGGATTGCCTGAGCCCGTGGGTTCGAGACCAGCCTGGGCAACTTGGTGAGACCTCATCTCTACAATAAATAAAAAAATTAGCCAGGTGTGGTAGCGCATGTCTGTAGTTCCGGCTATTTGGAAGACTGAGGTGGAAGATCACCAGAGCCCAGCAGTTTGACACTGGAGTGACCAT
>CAUYQG010049266.1:0-12212 GCA_963574415.1 Tarsius wallacei | reverse complement strand
CTAGATGGTGGTAACTTTTAAAGCATATGTACGTGAAGGAATTTTCTTTGTCTTGCCCCTTTGCAAATGGTATAAAAGCTCTGTGTTAACTAACATTAAATTGGCATTCTGTCCAGAAGCAGGTGTCCGTCTATATCATTTCGTCATAAGTTCCGTCATTCGCCTATCGTCCCTCCTTCAGGAGACCCCAGACCCGGCAGGGGCAGGACCCCCGCAAATAAAGTCTGGGAGTGTGATACCTCCCACTTTGTTTGGTTTTTTTTCTTTCTGAGGATTATTTTGGCTATTTGAGGTCATATATGTTTCCATATGAATTCCTGTATTGTCATTTCCTGGTCTGAGAAGAATGCTGCCGGTAATTTAATGGGTATTGCATTAAACTTGTAGATTGCCTTGGGTAGGATGGACATCTTAACAAAGTTGATTCTTCCAATCCATGAGCATGGAATGTTTTTCCATTTTCTGGTGTCATATTTTATTTATTTGAGCAGTGTTTTTTAGTTTTCATTGTAAAGGTCTTTCACGTCTCTGGTTAGGAAGATACCAAGGTATTTGATATTTTTTCTGGCTATTGTGAATGGGATTGTGCTTCTCATTTGGGTTTCTGTTTGTTTATTGTTGATGTATAGAAATGCTACTGTCTTTTGCACATTTATTTATTTATTTTGAGAAAGCAGGATTTATTGAGAGGGCAGAAAAGCTCCCACAGTAGGAGGGGACCTGAAGGGGTTGCCCCTGCACATTTATTTATACCTGAGACTTTGCCAAAGTCCTTTATCAGTGCAAGGAAGTTTTTGACAGATTCTCTTGGGTTTCTGAGGTACAGCATTTGTCGTCTGCAAAGAGGGATAACTTGACTTCCTCTTTTCCTATTTGGATACCACTGATCTCCTTCCCTTGTCTGATTGCTCTGGCTAGGACTTCCAAAACTATGTTGAAAAGGAGGGGTGAGAGTGGCATCCTTGTCTTGTTCTGGTTTTCAGGGAAATGGTACCAATTTCTGTCTGTTTAGCAGTATACTGGCTGTGGGTTCCCCGTAGATGGCTCTTACTATTTTGAGGTATGTTCCATCTATGCATAGATGTTCGAGGGTTTTTATCAAAAAGGGTGCTAGAGTTTACCAAAGCCTTTTTCCGCATCTAATGATATAATCATGTGGCTTTTGTGTTTACATCTATTGATGTACTTAATTACATTTATGGTCTTGTGAATGTTGAATCAGCTTTGCATCCTGGGGATGAGCCTACTTGGTCATGGTGGATGAAAAAATCTCATTCTTATTTTCTTATTAGAAAAAAACGTTTTTAAAAAATTTTAAGGTCTCTTTTGCTATTATTTTTTAAAGGATACATTTTGCTCAGCTTATGCAGTCGGTGTAACATGTGAAATGTGTTCATGTCTATAGTTATACCTATACCTATTCCTATATCTTTTCATCTAGATCAGCTCTGTATCTGTTAGGTCTTGTGAGAATCACGTGTCCAGTTTTTTAATCACAGTGTTTGTTTGAAGCTATCAAGTAAATAATCTTTAGGAGTTTATTACTGAAAGGCGGTACCTATAGAAACTTAGAATAAACGTAGTTTAGCATAGTCTTTTTGCCTCAGCCTAGCCATTTTTGCTTAGACTTTACCCCTGACACGCTTTGAATCTAGCACAGGTTAGACATAGATAGATAAATTTCCAATAGGCAGGTTTTAGGAAGCGTTCAGATATTCTACTGCTAGCCAAGCTGGCAGCCTACCCCCTCCCCCTTGGCAAACCTCCATCGGATGCAAAACCGGGACAGCCCAACAGCCCAACCTTTCAATTCATGGTTTAGCATAATGATCTCTAGAAAACTTTTCAGGTTCCTTGTCAAGGTGGAAGATCAAAGATGGCCCCTTGGCTGGCCGAAGTCATAAAAATGATAGTAAGACCACCTTTCTGTCTAGGAGTTTGTGGATTGCAAACATCTGACAAGTCTCTTTCAGGAACACCCCCCTCTCCTTGTCTCTGCCCATCTAGCCCACCACCTGAAGGCATGAGACACTAATGTCTGGCAACCTCAAGATCTAAGACTCATGTGGCTACAATCAACCTCAGAGACCTGCAGCCCTGGGCACTCTGGGGGCCTACACCCCCTTATCCAAAGGCCCTGAAATATACCCGTTCCTGGGTCCTTTGAAGCCACACTTGCCTTTGAGTATGGGCCCCCTTTCCAATCTATAAAAGGTGAGTAACAAACTTTACTTCTTTCCACTTTCTTCCTTGTTGCAATCTTGCATTATTCCTGTGGCCTGGGCACCAGCCCCAGCCCACCTCTCCTCAGCGGACCCTTTCAATTCAGAAAAATCCATCAAGAAAAAGCAATTTTAGAAGGACAGGAGTTGGGGCCAAATAGGTTGTACAGTCTATCTCCTCTAAAAATAATCAACAAAAGGTCTGGCGGCCTGTGTTAGTTATCAGCATCTTCCCTTCACGAAACCTAATTGCTAAGCAAAGGCCACTTCGACTGGTGCACGTACAAAGCAATCTCAGGTCCATGGCAGCCTCCAGCCCCTCCGGGGAACGGGTGGTCCATTCTGCTCCGCTTTGCGCTCGCTTTAATACAGGAAGGTGGTTGAAACCACCAGTGACGAGCTACACTGGGTCACTCGGTCAGAACTTGCGGGTAAGTTTATCAAGAGGATCATCTTGGAGTTGCACCTTCCAGATGCATTTGGGCCGCAAGACACAAAGATGGTACTGAAGAGAGAGAAAAAGAAAACGAAGGAATGCATGGTTGAGTGAGCTTGTGGCTGGCCACGGTTCCTGGGCGAGGGCTTCAGTGCCACACTGTGTGGTTTTAATCCTGGCTCTACCTCTTAAGCTCCGTGCAAGCATGGCAAGCTACTTGCTTACTCGGCGCCTCTGTCCACATCTGTCAAATGTGTTAGAGAACAGCCCTGTCTTGTGAGGACTAAATGAGTCAATGCATGGGAGCTGTTATGCTGCTTCTGCTTTACTATCCTCCACTCAAAATGGCAAAATGATACAGAACCGTGTCCTAGTTCAAAGATTTAGTCTTTTTATGATTCATTCATTCGTTTATGCATCCATTTCATCACTCTTTTACTTAATGCTTTTAAGATTCTTTTGCTTATGAAAGTGACCACATTTCATCAAGTGAGCCTAACAGGAGATTTTTGATTGATCAGGACAGATCTAGATGGTAACTAACACCAGCCACTGCAAAACAGCAAACACAACAGGAGTGTGGGTATCCTTCATGCAGGGGTAGAGGGCCAATTTTAAAGTCATGTTAAAAATACAGTATCACTGAATATGTGTATATATATATATATGTGTGTGTGTGTATTTTAAATGATGACATCAGATGTAAACTCAGGTTTACATTCACTAGGAATAAAAACTCATGGTATGTGGTCAAACTCATTCAATAAATACCTAGCTACATGCATACTATGTTGAAGCATAATATTTTGTAGATTAAAGTGTTCAGATAATTATTATAATTTCAAGTGCCTGCTATGTGTCAGGCACTTTATATCTGCCGTCTATTAATCCTCACAATAACCCAGTTGTACAGATAATCTCCCTGTTTGCAGACCCAAAGAGGTTAAATCACACAGCTATTAAGGAGGAGGGCACACATGCAGGCTGCAGTCTGGTGCTTAAGTACATGTTTTTCCTTGTTTGTTATGTGGCTTTGACCCATATACTTGAAGATATTTTCCCTCTAATCTGGCCTCATATAATTATACACTTGTCTTCTCTTTCAGAATATAAGCCATTTGTATATCTATTCAGAATGTAACATGTTTATGTTTAATACGCAGCCCTAAGGCATGTTTTACGAACACTATGGGCACACAATATAGCATTTCTTCTCACATCTCTCTAAAAATGATATCATTAGATCAATAGTACGTTTTTCAATCAGTGGCCTCTGTGATTGTCATTAGGGCTATTTACAAAAGCTGAACCTCCTGCTCTGGGCATGTGGTAGAATTTGGGGATTCCCTGCTTTATTGAAAGCAGTGTGGCTCCAAGTGAAAAGGGTGAGTTTTGATTCCAGTAGAAGCGTTTAAAACCAGCACATGACTCCCCATGCCCTTCTCCCCTGCCTCAACAATTGTGAAATCATAGGTGATGATGGTAACTCCACACCTGGGTTTCTGAGTAAAATGATGCCAACTTGCAACAGACGTGTAAAGTGAGCAAAATATAAACTTGGTTGTCTTAAGTCATTGAGATTTTGGAGTTGTTTGTTACCACAATATCACCTAGTTTGTACTGATCACATCTAGAATCTAATCAATATGGCGTTTACCTTAACATCCCAATTCACATTAAAAAGGGCAACTTCTTGAAGAGAATAAAGAAAAGAAACTTTGCCATAGCATTTCATGACAATTGATGTGTAATAGCCCACCAAATCAATCTTCCTTAAACTTCATTTTCCCCTAGAGTAGAAAGTTATGGATACTACAACACAGAAGCCATTCTCTTAAGTGAACTCAGCATACTAAGTAACAGGATGTGACATTTCATTTTTCGGTAGGCGAATCCAACATTGACAAAAGTGCCAGCTAAGATGCATTCTCTGTTTTATTGCAGTGAACATAAGGGGTACCACAAATATGTGGAATGCATTTTTACCGGGCTCAGTAATTAAATACTGTGGTATATGCCTTCCCATATCCTGAATAACTAATTAAATTATTCTTAAAATGATGAATTGAAACAGAATCATCTCACCAAGGCTAACTTTGTGACACCCTTCATCATCAGATAATATTTTTAAATCCCCACAAATAATTTCAGAAAGAAAGGAAATAGTTTGTTGTATCTTGAAAAGGTTATGAATTGTATCTTGCTACTGACAGCAAATTTTTCCAGAATCTATGTTCTGAAGTTGAGACTTTCATCATATTTTCATTGCAGTGAAACAAAGTTAAAGCTGATCTTATTACAGAAGAATGGTATTCTGTTTTAAGAGCTATTCTCACCAATCCAACTTATTGTAATATCAGATACCAACAGAAAAAACAGCAAAGTAAAGATTTATTGGAAAGAAAAATATGATTATCAAGACAAATAGTACTTTGAATAAGTTGACTATTTCAAACTACTTAGAGATCCCACAATAGAAATATCCACTTACCAACTGTGAAGTTGCTTGGGAATATCCTAATAGCTTGATGAATAATGTATTCTCTAAGCACTTTCAACGTTATATATATTCCCCACCCTGATCCATAAAAGTCTCAAGGTGATGGACAGGAGTGCATTCAGAGCAATGGGATTAAAAAAAGAAATTGGAAAGTGAGGTCTCTGAAAAATGTCTGAAGACACAACAGGGACAGGACTAGTTCCCACGTTAAAGCAACAACTTACAGGATCCACAGATCCTATATAAAAAAACAAACCATTTCTTTGGGCCTCTGGCTTATGGAGTATGTTCGGAGAGGAGAGGTTGGGATATTGGAGGTAAGAGGGCCTGACTTCGAATCTCCATAAGTTTCAGATTGTCTATTAACAAATGAGCGAAAATGGGCTGAACACACGCTGCCACGGCCCCCTGCCAATAATCTGAATATCTACTCATATGCTGTATGTGTATAAATCTGTGCCGACATACAAGATACATTAAAAATGCAAAAACAGAATATACTGAGTAATAAAGCTTGCGTCATCTTCCTCCTACTGCCCAGGAGCTCATCTTCTCCCATCTTCTCCAAGCACCACCCACGGCATGGCAGGAAGTCCCGCAAGATGAGAAAATGCCCTCAAAATGAATGTGAAGCCTCTCCAGCTGATGAACAGTCTCTTCCCTCGTCTCCCCGAACGTCCCCACCTGCCTTTTGATCTGAAAGCGTCCGCACACTCAGCAAAGGATGTGTCCTCCACAACCCACCCGTCTCTAAACAACAGGCATCTTTTCCTTCTCTGGCAACCAGTTGCCTCATTTCTCAAAGGTTTTCCTGTGAAGAATCGTAAGCTTGCTCTGCCAACATGACATACTGGACCTTATCCACTCTTAACTTTTCCCCAAACTTCTTCATAAATTAGGATTTCTCCAGTCTTTTATTTCCACCATAGCAACTTCTCACTGCATTTCAACATCTCATTAAACAAAATATTGAAGCCAAAGACTAAGACAATAGCTTTTTGGTCAGATTGATCTCTTATCAAATTAAGAAGAGAATTTTTTTTCTTTTTAAGTGAGAAAGCAGGATTTATTGAGAGGACAGAAAAGCTCCCACAGTGGGAGGGGACCCAATGGGGTTGCCCCCCCTTTTTTTGAGTTGGAGTTTCACTCTGTTGCTCAGGCTGGAATGTAGTGGCACACTCGCGGCCACCCCAGCATCGACCCTGGGCTTCGGTGATCCTTCCACCTCAGCCTTCCAAGGAGCCAGAACTACAGGCACGCACTACCACGCCCGGCTAATTTTTTATTTATTATAGAGACGAGGTCTCGCCAAGTTGCCCAGGCTGGTCTCGAACCTGCAGGCCCAGGCAATTCACTTGCCTCAGCCTCCCAAAGTGCTGGGACTACAGGCTGAACCACCGAGCCCGGCCTTTTTTTCTTTTTACTACACTTTCTTAGATGATTAATTTACATCAATTCTTCCAATTTCACCATGTGACCCATCTGCAAGGATTCCATAGTGTTCAAGGTTATCCTTGGAATTCTATAATGTTTCCTCCACCCGCTTGAAGCTATCAAGGTCACTGTGGCCACCAGAAAGATTCTCTGGGACTGGCGCAAGTATGTATCCACCCAAGTAGGGTCCCCTGCCTACACAGCACTTCCATTTAATTGCACTAGAAAAGCCTGTATCAAAGCATTTGGATGGCAAGCCGCAAACATCTCTAGCATGACATGGCAACAACAGTGCGGTAGCACTAGTCAAACTAACTCAGTGCTTACTTTCATCTGCTTCTGCTAAATGGCTCATGTGATATGGCAACCTCCAAAACATCAACTATGGACTTTAAATTTCCACAGGGCAAAGATAATCATTCCCAAATGCAATTATCCCATTACCACTGAATCTATATGTGGAGAACTAAATTAGGACCAGCACACTTTTCACCTTTAATTTCTTACTGTCCTTGTTTGCTTGTTCTTTTAAAGCAGCTATTACTGACAAGGGAAAAAAGAAAAAATGTTTTCCTACTTGTCAGCTCTGACAAACAAGATGGTCTAATAATCAAAACAAGTACCAAGCTTAACCTTTTTGGTTCCTTAATTTTCCCAAATGGAAATCAGATACAATATAAAGACCAATTCCCTACTACCCTGGGGCATTAATTACCAAGATAGTGATTATCCAGCTCAAGGAAATTCCCATAGAAAGGCTTTGTATACAGACAACCCATTTTTCTCTTCCACACTTGAATACACACACTATTCTCAGGTTCACCGAACTAGAATACAAAGTATCAACTTCACCATTTATTATCATAGAGTTGGCTGTGGTTATTTTGTCTGCCTGAGACTGCAACCAGATTTGATCTGGTTGCAAAACTGTCTGGTCTCTATCAAGCTTTTATAGATTGATTTAGTGTTTGCTGAATATTTATGGTTTCAAAGCGCTATCCAGAATATAGAACAGGACGGCCTTCTCTGGGAACTTGTGTTCAACTGAACTGAAATATCAAATGTCTTCTTTTATGTTAATCTGAAATAATAAGTAAATATTAAGAGACTAGCATTGTTTTCAAGATGCATATCAACCTGCCTATAATAAGTCAGGATTTATTTCTTAGAAGAAAGCATAATAATTTTTTCATGAAAGTATGCTATCGTTGGATGTTATCATTAAGAGAATATAAAACAAACAAAATTATTTTTAAGAATTATATAAAAATTAAAAGTATACATTCAAACAATATTTCAAGCAAAGGCCATTTTAACAATAAAATAAACCTAAAGAAAACTAGGTTGGGCATGGTGGCTCAAGCCTGTAATCCCAGCACTTAGGGAGGCCGAGGTGAGGGGATTCCCTGAGTCCACGGGTTCGAGAACAGCCTGGGCAACTTGGCGAGACCTCATCCCCACAATAAATCAAAAATTAGCCAGGCATCGTGGCGTGAGCCTGTAGTTCCAGCTCCTTGAAAGGCTGAGGCGGAAGGATCACAGGAGCCCAGCAGGTTGATGCTGGGGTGGCCGGGAGCATGTTGGAGTGAAACTCTGACTCAAAAAAAAAAAAAGAAAAGAAATAAAACTAGTCTAGGCTCAACAGTACATATAGTAGGCGTGAACGCACTAAATAGATCTCACTCTTCCACTTACTTCTTCTTTGCCACTGGTTACAACTCATTCTGGGCCATTCCCGGGTCCCTTCTGGAGTGAGCTTTGTCTTTGCTACCTCCCAACTCTCCTGCTTGTAGACCTCAGGTGGCTGTCATCAGATTAACCCCGCCATGGCCTATCCTGAAATTCTGGGTTGGGCTTAGAAGAAAAGAGACTCTTCTACTCCCCCTGAGTTACAAGCTCAGCCCAGCTCTATGGTTTACACTGTAATTGCAACGTTAATTTGAAAAAAATGAAACTAACTTGCCACTTTAAAAATAGGCCCCTTCTAAAAATGAAAAATTATTTTTTTAAGTACAATGGAAAGCCAACAAAAAGAGTTTTCTTTCAAATGTTCATCATTCTGCCAAAGCCAGGTTCCTTACATCAAAATCTGACTAAATAAAACAACTGCCAATAATCAAAAGCAATATCTGTACTGTAAATATTTAATCAATGAAGAGACCAGGAGTGGTGGCTCAGCCTGTAATCCCAGGACTTTGGGAGGCTGAGGCAAGAGGACTGCCTGGGCCCCGGGGGGTTCAAGACCAGCCTGAGCAACTTGGTGAGACCACGTCTCTACAGTAAGTCACAAAAACCAGTTGGGCGTGGTGGCGTGCGTCTGTAGTTCCAGCTACTTGGAAGGTTCAGGCAGAAGGATCCTCAAGGCCAGCAGGTCAAGGCTGCGGTGGCCGTGAGCGTGCCACTGCACTCCAGCCTGGGCGACAAGAGTAAGACTCTAACTCAAAAAATAAATAAATAAATAAATGAAGCCATTGGTTAACCAACCAGAACTAAATTAAGATGCTTCAAGATTTACTGTTTAAACAAAGCATCCTAAGAATGCTTCTATCCATTCAAAATTTAAACTATAATCTAATGACAAATAAACTTTCAAACACCAATAAAGTAACATCTACTAATATTCAAAACTAGATATTCACATCCAAACACACAATACTCAAACACACTCATCAACTGATTGAGAAAAGTAAGAGACGGACTCCCAATCAACGGAGCATTGGGCTCCTCTCATACAGTTGGGCAAACCGAGCTTGCCAGCACGTCAAGTCTGCCACTGTCAGCACCAACTGAAGAGGGTGAGTCAGTGCCAGAGAGGGAAGGAGGTGGCAGGAAATGCAAAATGCCAGAGGAACACAGAGAAAATAACTACCTAACCCACATCACCTTTGATGCCAAAATGGCATACAGAGAATGCTAGAACCTGAAAAATGATCTCATCTCTCTAATCCCAGTCTGTAGTTATGCCAAGGAGGGAATTATATTCCAAAATGGGAAATAACCTTTATATGTTATCACAAAGTAAAACTGCACTCAGTCAAAAAACCTTCCTTAAGGATTCTGACGTTGCAATATGATATACGACTAAAGCAGTATCCTTTTTATTTCCATTCACACACTGGACAGACAATTACAGGAGATAATTTTATTGCCATGCCTTCTCACCCCAGCCAAACAAGTTATGTTCCCAGGGATCTCTCTCTGAAAGCCTCATTGTCTAGAAAGCGCTGCTTCTGCTCAAAAAGCCTTGCTTGTTGCTAACCAACTGCAAAAAGTTATAACGATCACAAGAAAAAAAAATCAAGACTCCAAAAGACAAACAAAAGAATGGAAACCAAGGCTCCAAAAGATACATGGTGATGATCATGAAAGAAAGGACAAATGCTCAACAAACACATCTTCCACCTTACTAATTATCAAGTAGGTATACATCAGAAAAAGACACTCAACTACCACCTGGCACATATTAAATAATAAAAGTTTTCATTGCTGCCAGTGTGGTGCAACACAGATATATTGCTTGTAATAATGTAAGAATTACACTTTATCCTTTTGGAACACAATATGGCGTTATACATATACTAAGAATCATTAAATGTTCTTATACTCTTTGATACAGTAATTTTAAAATTTATCCTAAAAAATCTCTTGAGCATAAAAAGGATATGTGTAGGAAAGTGTTTGCTACATGAACATCTGTAATGCAAAAAATAAAAACAGTAATAATAAGAGGATGTTTCAGTAAACGCTGGTGCTTTCCTTCAATAGGACACCACAAAGTCACTCAAAATTACAAAAAAGACACTGCAAAGACAACCTGCGAAATGCCAACCAAACACCATTAAGTGAAAAATAAACCCTAACTTACATGCTCAATATGATCAGAACTGGTGAAGTGCGCATTTGAATAGGGGCAAAGACTGGAAGGAGAAATACTTTTAAATGTAATCAGATGTGTTAAGATAACAGGATTGGCTGGGCACGGTGGCCGAAGCCTGTCACCCCAGCACTTTGGGAGGCCGAGGCGAGAGTATTACCTGAGTCCAGGGGTTTGAGACCAGCCTGGCACTTGGCGAGAACTAGTCTCTACAATAAATTTTTTAAAAAATTAGCCGGGGGGGGTCCCACAGGGAGACCCGAGAAGATGCGCCCCGGTGCTGCCAGCCGACGACTCTGCCGCCGCCTCTGTGGCAGCCATTACACATCACGCCACCTGTGCCTGAGGTGATCCATGACTTCAGACCTTGAAGCCCCTGCAAGCAAGATCTGCTGAGATCGCTGCTGTCTCTACTGCCACAGTGACGTCCTGCCAGGCCATGGGTCTCCTCCTGTATGCCCTGAGGCAAGCTCCCATCTCCAGGACGTCCAGCTCCATTCCCTTTGGGGCCAGCGGCTGAGATAAAGACCATCGGGAGCGAGATAGCACCACCGGTGGCAATTCAAGGTAACAATACCGAAACGGGTTAAACAAGCTTGAAAAACAGACACAGGCCAGATTTGAGCCTCACTGTGAACGAATTTACCAGCCTGAGAAGACAGCTAGAAATCAGAGCTGAAAGGACACTGGACTTAAACGAAAAGTCTCAGAGTGTGCTTGATGGTTCTGTTAGTTTAATGACTTGATTCTATTCCTACTGTTTTGTTCCTTTTTTTTTCTTCTCTCTTTTTTTTTTCCTTTTCTTCTCTTCTCTCCCCTCTGTAAACCACATATTGTATAGAGGAACAGCACACCAATAAGGTGCTTGGTTAGCTTGTAGGTTAGCATCATTGTATGTTTTAGGTTTTTTTTTTGTATGGGAGTTGGGTAGTCTGTAGTCGTGGTCTATTGTTTTTATCAGTTTCAGTTTAGGTCCCTCTCTCCATTTATTGGTACACTTGTCTGCTTCCCCCCTTACTCCTCTCTCTCTCTCTCTACCCCCCTCTTCACCCCACTGTCTGCTCCATTCTCCTCCCTCTGTTGACCTCATTTTATTTTAGGGAGTAAACCTACAACCCCACTGCATGGACAGATTCCAAGGCAGTGGGAAGTGGGTTTCAGATTATCCATACACCTGTCGGTGGATACCAGGACCTGCAGAGAGATTTTGAATCACAGCTCCCCCCTTAAGTAAATCTCAAAACTGCAAAAAGGACTACCCCCAACCTACACTGCAACTCCAGAATTGAACAAAGAAAGAGGACATACATAAAGAAGAATAGGAGACTGAACAAACAGAAGTAAAAGCAACCCCTCTACCCCTGAATAACAGAATTTAAAAAAGACGGCGACGTGGAGGAAAGGAAAAAGTAGAGAGGGAAAAAAAACGCACAAATGAAGAAAAACCCAGAGAAGAATATAGGTCTCACACAGACCCCTGGGAGGTCAGATACTGAGAAAACAGACTTCGGAACACAAACAATGACGAGCCCCCAGAATGACTGGTCACATGCAACAAACACAAACATCAAGACATTAATAGAGAAATTAAAAAATTGAGGAGAGACAAGAGGAAAACAGGAAGGAGCTAATGAGAGAAATAACAGCAGTAAAGAATACTGTGATGGAAATAAACAACAAGCTTCTGTTTTGTTCACTTCGGTGTTGTTACCTTTAATTGCAGCAGGGGTTCTCTGAATCTCTTGT
>CAUYQG010049264.1:0-16745 GCA_963574415.1 Tarsius wallacei | reverse complement strand
TACTGCCAGGATATATACAAAATATTGATACATATTTTTGTTGGAGTCTTACTCCGTCGCCCAGACTGGAGTGCAGTGGCACGCTCCCGGCCACCGCAGCCTCGATCTGCTGGGTTCTGGCGATCCTTCCGCCTCAGCCTTCCAAGTAGCTGGAACTACAGGCGCGTGCTACCACACCCGGCTAATTTTTTATTTATTGTAGAGATGAGGTCTCGCCAAGTTGCCCGGGCGGGACTCGAACCCGCGGGCTCAGGCAATCCACTCACCTCGGCCTCCCAAAGCGCTGGGATTACAGGCTGAGCTACCGAGCCCGGCCCACTTTCCCATTTTTAGTAAGATCATCCAATTACCTATCACTGAACTAATACTGTATTATTCAAATGTCCTGTATGGTTCAGAAAGCCCCAGAGTAACTGAAGGGTTCTCCCAAGTCATCCATGCCAACAAACATTTTTACCTGAAATCACATGCACAAAAGACTTGGTCATTTTGTTTGGGGCTTGCTGATGTTAATCACTGTCATTATTTCTCATTTTGCTTTGGACAGATCTTAGACACCAAACAGCCAAACGTGGCTTGAAGGATCCACTTAAGGTGTCTACATTGCGTACCAAAGTCAGACTACCTACCTAATGCCCCTTCTCCCAAAGGGTCAGATTTATTCTAAGGGTCCTAAATTAGTTACATTTGTAAATCCCCACGGCCGAGCAGTGTTTTGCATTTAATATTGGTCCAAATGGTGTTGGTGGACTTGGCTTGCAAAGAACGCACCTCACTTAACATTTAAGCACAGCCCAGGTAAGCAGCATTGGAGGAAAGGAAGGAGACTTATTCAATATTTTGAGCATACACTGGATACCTAAGCACCGAGCTAGGCGCCAGGGCCACAATAGGAACCTAACTCGCAGGGGTCAGACCTTCATCTCAGCGCGAGGCGCCCCCTGGGGGCGGCGGTGGGGGTGGCGGCGGCGACGGTGGCGGAGCCGCGGGGCCGCAGGGCCGCGGAGAGAGAAGCAGAGAGCCGGCACCGTGCGACTCTACCGACGTCTTCCCGCCCGCCGCGCCCCTCCCAGCCTCCACAGCTTCGGGCGGGACCGCCCGGCCTGGAAGATGCGCCTCAAGAACCAGGTAGCCGCGCCTCGGCGCGTCCCCTGCGCCCCCGACGCCCCGCCCATCTACTGCCACGGACGCCCGCGTCCGCCGGGCCACGTGGCCGCGACTGGCGTCTCCTGGAGCCCAGCCCGGCCGCCTCGCCTCACAGGAGGATGCAGTCCTTACGCTCCCTTGACCCGGGGGCCCTTGGCGACCCCCTCCGCCGCCCATGGCTCCGCGGCGTTCCCGGTCACACCCCCTTCTCGGTCCCGGGGGAAGACTACTGAAACTTGGGTCGGTGCGCACCCCCTCCCCCACGCCAGGTGACCCCGCCGCCGGGAGAAGCCGCAGCCCCGCGCCACTCCCCTCTGCGTCTTCCCCGAGCTCTTCTCGGTGTGTCTTTGATGTACGTACTGGTGGCGCCAAAAAGTCCGGGTGGTTTCAGGCAATCAGGGCCCCGAGGTGCTGGGCGCGCGGGCTCGGATCCTCGGGGGGACTCTCTGTGTGACTTTGGCTAATTGTCACTCAGGGAGGGCAGCACCCTCCACTACCTTTCCTCGGTACAACCCGCTGTGAACCTGGGACTTGGGGTATTTCTGGATGATAATGAGAATGCTCCTATGTTGCTCTCTAAGCAGTGCTCACGTTTAGCTGAGGAGGAAGGAGGCTCAGGTGTTGGGTAGGATACATTTATATTGTAATTGTTCTCTCTCTTTGGGCTGGGGGTTGTCATACATTTAGGATTTAGTAAACACACATCCTGAAGTCTTGTGACTGCAGGAGACTAATTCGTTTCTGTAGGGAGACAAACTCCCCTCCCCCAACATATGTTAAGGGACATAGGGAGACCACAGGGAAACCGAGGGGATGGACTTCTAGAAAACAACTCCAGGTTTGGGGAAGAATGAGTCATATCGATTCCCAAGCCGTTAGCCAATACCACTCAAGGGTGATAATTCTCATAAAATCTTCCCTCTGGGGAATTAAATACCCGCCTCCACAACAGTTTGTCGTGAGCTCTGTGGGTTCCTTTAAGCCTATCCCTACCCCTTACCTAAGTGCCTTAATTAAGTAGAACCCCTTGAAGAGGCTGCTTCACATTACCCTCCTGCATTTTGTGTGCCTCGCTTTTCATATTTTATAATACTTGCAAATTGACACTGAAAAAGCTTTAACCTCAGTCATTTCAGAGTAAGTTTGATGTTTTAAGTGAGATGTGAATGGAACTCCATTCATGAGGGAAGTAGTCTGTGTGAAGTGTTTTGTAAATGTGAGTGGGTTGAGTTTAAAACACTGCATAAAATTAATGTAACAAGGAATCAAAGGTTCAATCCAGATGTTTGCCTTCTTGCTTCCTTAATAAAGTGACAGTACAATATTGCACGGCGCCTCTTCTTTCCATTCTTGGGTAGGGTAGATTGTGGCACTGTGGTAGACCACGAGCAAGTGGATGGTTGGATTTCTTCCACTTATTTTTTAAAGCACTAACTAAATCCTTAGGGCTAATGGGGCTGTGACCCATTCACCTATCCAGAGGATTTTCCCCCTCTCCTAAATGCTCTAGAAATATATAAGGGATTTACATGCAGGTTTTCAGTTGAAGAACTTGTAGGTAATCCTCTTTAGTTATCATTAGTATTAGCCTCTGAAACCTTTGCTTGCTTGTTAAGATAAGGTACTTGGGTGTGGATTGTAATAGAGGTGGGATTGTGAGTTAGAGCTGGTGGCCTCACTAATTCTTCTACTTAGTGTGTTTGGGGTTAACAGAAAACTCCTTAGCATTTGTGTAGAGGCAATATAGTTTAGCATAAGGGATTCTAATTGAGATATTCTTGGTTCAGGTCTGACCCCACCATTCAGTAGTTATGTGACTTTGCATAATTAATTTCTTGGTCCTTTTTTTCCCCTTTTCTTTTTCCCCCATAAACAGATAAGGATAATACCAACTTTGCAAAGTGGGCAGGAGAATTAAATGGAATACCATATACGAGTATGTACTGTGCCTGCCATGTGGCAACTCAGTAAATACTCCTGTTGTTAACTGAACGTAAACAGTGGCTATTACCATCACTGCTATTACATCTGCTTAAAAATAGGTACCCATAGTTGGGGAGGGAGAATGACTGCAGAGGGGCAGGAGGGAACTCACTGGGGTGATTGAAATATGCTATATCTTGATTGGGTTGTTGGCTGCAAGGGTGTATTCATTTATCAGAACTTGTCAGACTGAACTCATAAGATCTGTGCATTTGATTTTATGTGCACTAAATATCAATAAAGTTAATTTTTAAAAATTAACCTCCAAATGTGTTAAGTACATGCCTTTGGGAGACCTAATCCTGCATAATCTAATGATTATGCAAAGGCCTCTTCCAGAGGTCCCTCTGCACAAGAGCATATCTTCTTCTTAAATTTATCTTAAGTCATAAGAAAGTTAGAGAGAGAAGTTACTTTAATATTTCAGATTGGTGTCAGGAGTGACGGTCATGGAGAAGAATGACTGCCTTGTGCAAGATTGTATATAATTTATAACTTGCATATGGTATTAGTTTTTATTAGTGGCTTTAAAAAAGCACATTATAATGTTTTATTTGATCTAGTAGTGCTTATTTGCATAATACATTCATCCAGTATACACAGTTTCTGAAAAGTCTTAGTAATTTTGTATTCCTTTGCTTGCTTTCAATAAATTCTTTGCATAGTTTGTAGTTAAGTGAGATGTATAAAGTGCTTTTAGCACAGTACCTGGCACATGGTAAATGCCGATACATGCTAGCTGTTATTATTAAAATTGATATATTCAAATTCATCTTTCTTTGAGGGTATAATCAACACTATATGGATTTTAATATCAATTCATCATAAATATGCTTTGAAAGGTTTTTAAAGTAGAGACAAACCAATAATTATTAATAATATGTTATAAAAATGAAATCTCACTTATCTAAACATAGTGGTCATAAACCTTGACACATTGTCTTGGGAATACAGGCAAAAACTATGATGGAGGCAAAAATGTTTCTGAGCAGCAAAAATATATCCACAAAGAGTATACTAACTTGTTTGCTCATAGACAAGTTCCTCAGACCCTTCCCCTAGCCTTTTAATTTGTACTAAAGACATAGTCCTCAATGCTTAGTTCCCTAGTTTCTCAGCCTACGGCAGATTAGAAGACCTGCTAGATAGAAGACACACTACAAGTTTCAAGAAATATTAGCTGGAAATGAGGGACAAACAAATTACAAAGATAAGACATGATAAATCAGTCTCAGTCTTGGGTGGAAGTAAACATTGAATTAGATTCTGAATAATTATTGCCAAGTTTGTTCTTTAAAAGGATTTAATTATATTATACTCTATTTCAAAAGGAGGATAGCATATAGTGATATATATATATATGTATATATATATATATATATTTTTTTTTTTTTTTTTGAGTTGGAGTCTCACTCTGTCGCCCAGGCTGGAGTGCAGTGGCATGCTCCCGGCCACCGCAGCCTCGACCTGCTGGGCTCTGGTGATCCTTCCGCCTCAGCCTTCCAAGTAGCTGGAACTACAGGCATGCGCTACCACGCCCAGCTAATTTTTTTTTATATATTGTAGAGATGAGGTCTTGCCAAGTTGCCCAGGCGGGTCTCAAACCCGCGGGCTCAGGCAATTCACTCACCTCGGCCTCCCAAAGCATGGGATTACAAGCTGAGCCACCAAGCCCGGCTAGTGATATATTTTAAAAATATTTCTATTTGATATGATTAGAATATAAACTTTGATTTGTTAAAGACAGGCTTCCATTGTCTGGAAATTTTACTTAACGTGGAATGATTTATTCACTCATGATACTGCATATCTAAGGCATCCATCAACTTGCGATTTTTGATTAGAAACCAGATATTTTAAATTGCATTCATCTTTTGATGCAACAACATAATGAGGTGAATCAGTATTAGTATGCTAGGGCTTCCATAACAAATACCACAGACTGGGTGGCTTAACAGAAATTTATGTCCTCACAATTCTGGAGGGTAGAAGTTCAAGATCAAGGTATTGGCGGGGTTGATTTTCTGAGACCGCTCTCCTGGGCTTGTAGATGGCTATCTTGTCTTTGTCTCTTCATGTGGTCTTTCCTCTTCCTTTGTCCTTATCTCTTCTTTAAGGACACCAGTCCTAAAGGATGATCTCATTTTACCTTAATTACCTCTTTAAAGGCCCGATATCAAAATATAGTCACATTCTGAGATATGAGGGGTCAGGACTTCAGCTTGTGAATTTAAGGGGACACAATTTTGCCTGTAGCACATGGTATTTAATAAAAAGCTGTATTGATTCTTTCAAAGTAATTCAGCATGTAGCCTATGAATCAGGTCAGATTTTAATTTTTTTTTGTTGAAAAAGTTCAATTTGGATTTAAACGAGAGAAACCCAAAATACTCATCATGCACACATACATATATGCAAACCTTTTATGTGTGAAGCTGTTACAACTGAAGCAGAGTTAGGGTCATTGTCCAAGCTGAGTTTAATCTGTGATAAGGTCCACTAGCAATGTCCTTTATTGATCAAAAAGATGGCTGTGCAGTGGCTGTGTAATCTTTCTGGCTCTGTAATACTTTGGGTGATGGAGGTAGAAGGTATAACTTTCTCAGAAGAAACCATTTACCCCTTTGATACCTAGTTGTCACTGAGCTCTTTGTTTGACCTTCCAGGTATCTGCAACAAAATAATTTTACACATGCCTTGATGCATATTTTCTACATATTGAAGCCATGAACTTATGGACCCAAATTTACTGCATAGGCAACCTTTGTTCATTCAAATCAGAGTCTGGCAATAGTTTGTACAGAGTCACCTAAACTTCCTACTTCATGGTTTATTCTCCTTACTAGTTTGAAGTTCATCTCTGTTCATCTTTACAGAAAATAATTTTTTAAAAAATTAGCTGTACGTTTTGATCTGCACCTGTAGTCCCAGCTACTGGAGAGGCTGAGGCAGGAAGATAACTTGAGACCAGAAGTTTGAGGCTGCAATGGACTCACCATTGCACTCCAGCCTGTTCCACACGTTCGTGCATCAGAATATGATATTTTAACTAAATAAAAGGAAAATTTCTAAGCTTACATTGTGTAAAAATGTCTCCCAAATGCATTATGTGCGTTACTACCAGTTTGTGCTAATTTGCTCAGCCTCTGAACAACAACTGTCAAAGTAACTAGTGATGTTGCAGCTGCTGTGGCGTTCCCAGTTGCTTTAGGAATCTTTACATTTTATTAATATAATGACAGAGTTTATAGTGATTCCCAGTATCTTAATTGCAAACACTTGTTATCTATAGTATCAACTTGATGCTTGATCTTATGTTTCCTTTAATAGCAATATTGCAGCTTTTACATTTAATTATAATAGGGATTAATCATCACTTATATGAGTTTTCACCTATAAGCAAAAATTTTAGAACAAATCATAGTCGGGATGAGTCTATTAGATTTAGAATGTAACACCAAGGTAACTTTCTTTTTGTACTTTAAAATTTCCATTGACAAAAAAATGGTTGATGATGCTGAGCCTCCTGAAGCCATTTCACATGACTGATTGGATGACTTATTGATTGGTTGGTTGATTGACTGAATGAGTGAATATTAACTGAGTGTCCAGTATGGACCTTGTCCAGTTCTAGGTGCTTGGGATACATCAGTGAACAAAACTCAGCTATCCCTGTCAGTAGAGGAGCAGGGGGAGAGAGACATTTAAAATAAATAAGTGCATTGTACAACATGTTAGAAAGTTATAAGTGCTATGGGGGGATAGTAGAGTAGGATGAGTGGGGGTGGGAGGGTAGGGTAGATAAGGATTCTGGTAGGGGATTGCAATCTTAAATAGGGTAGGCCTATTGGGAAGGTGACATTTGAACAAAGCTTGATAGAGGTAAGGAAGTTACTCATGTGGCTATCTGGGGAATAAGCAGAGGGAACAATCAGAGCAAACGCCCTAACGTAGGAGTGTACCTAGAGAGGTTCAAGGGACAGCAAGGAGGTCAGTGTGGCTAGAGAGGAGCGAACAAGGAGGAAAACAATTATAAATCGTGTTATAAAGTTTGTATGTTGAATAAATGTTGCCTACCAATGAGCAGATATATGCTTAGCATAGTAGTTCTCTGCAAATGCTTGTTGAATGTTTCTTTGGCAAATGAATTGGTGCTTATAAGAACTGATTCTGAGCTACAATAGAGAATGGAAAAGAATTCTAAAATTGTTGCTAATTCTACTGCTGGCAAAAATTAGAATTGGAGTTGAAAAAGAGGGCAGGAAACCAACATAGTAGAGATACTGATGTGTAAGGTGTCTGAGTCCTGTCTGACCATTGTTATACCCACCTCTCTAGGGGGATTAATTTTTCACTTATCTGGTACTGAAAACTCATTTGGCACTGGAATATTCCTTTTCTGTTTGATTTTTGTCCTCATGATTGAAGCTTTTAACCAGAAAGAAAGGTCCAAGCTGGGTGTGGTGGCTCACACCTGTAATTCCAGCACTTTGGGAGGCAGAGGCGAGAAGATTGCCTGAGCCCAGGGTTGGAGACCAGCCTGGGCAATATGGCAAGACCTTCTCTCTACAATAAATAAAAAAATTAGCTGGGCATGGTGGTGTGCACCTGTAGTTCCAGTTGCCTTTTGTTTTCTGTTGAGACCCTGACTGAGACAATGCTTTAAAAATGACAACCTGCAACCTGGGCAACAAAGCAAGACCTCATCTTTACAGAAAATAATTTTTTAAAAATTAGCTGTGCATGATGATCTGCACCTGTAGTCCCAGCTACTTGGGAGGCTGAGGTGGGAAGATCACTTGAGACTAGAAGTTTGAGGCTGCAGTGGACTATGATCTCACCATTGCACTCCAGCCTAGGCAACATAGAAAAAAAAATGACAACCTGAAGGAGTCGGATGACTTGCCCAATAATAGACATCTAATGACAAGAGAAGGGACTTGAATACTGGTTTTGTAACTCAAAGATGTGATCAATTTTGAATATACCACAAAGGAACCTATCCCAACTCTAATATAGTGTTGAAAAACCTTTCTACTTTGATCTCAAAAGTATATTATATGGGATATTATTTGTTGGTATCCTTTAAATGTGGATAGATGTCCCTATTAAAGATTAGGGCTCTTTAAAAAGAAATATGTGCCCCCCGCTTCAAAAAAAACCCCCAAACATGTCATATCATTGTAAGAGAAGTAGGGAGATAAAATCAGGAATCACTTTGACTGTTTTTGGTTATTTGTGGTATGAACAGTGGGGACAGTGTAAATAATTAATAATCTGTAATTTTACTTTTTCATCTCTCTGCTGATCTACCATAAAATCCTTTTTACTTTTTGACTTTCTAGTCTCTTCCCCTCCAATACCAAATATTGTCTCTAAAACATGTGCTTCTTTTATTTTCCTGTCCCCCACTATCCACAGAAGTAAGCCCAAGCCTGTCAGGTTGCCATTCTCCATCTGTCATCCTTACATCTAACCTTATAGCTCTCTATTTTCTCCCACTCAAATCCTATACTTGGCCTAATGTTAAATTATGTGCAGTATAAAACATGCTTCACATTTGTTTTTGCCTTTTTATATTTGCTGCTATTTCTGCTTACAGTCTCATCATTCATCCTTTTTGGTGGAGGGAGGGGTGTCAGAGTCTCACTCTGTTGCCCATACTGGAGTACAGTGGCACCATCATGACTCACCGCAGCCTTGACCTTCTGAACTCAGGAGCTATATCTGCCTCAGCCTCCTGAGTAGCAGGGACTATAGGTACACACCACCATGCCTGGCTAATTTTTTGACTTTTTGTAGAGACGAGGTCTTGGGTTCAAGCAATCCTTCCACCTGACCTCCCAAAGTGCTGGGATTATAGGTGTGAGTCACCATGGCTAGCCAATAGCACCATTCTTGTTTCTTTTTTTTTTTTTTTTTGAGTTGGAGTCTCACTCTGTCGCCCAGACTGGAGTGCAGTAGCCGCTCCCGGCCCCCGCAGCCTCGACCTGCTGGGCTCCGGTGATCCTTCCGCCTCAGCCTTCCAAGTAGCTGGAACTACAGGCACGTACTACCACACCCGGCTAATTTTTTGATTTATTGTAGAGATGAGGTCTTGCTTGCCCAGGCGGGTCTCGAACCCGCGGGCTCAGGCAATCCACTCCCATTCTTGTTTCTAGTCCCATTGTCTGTTAAGAGAACTCCTTCTCAGTCAGGGTTCTGCTAGAAAACATCACATGAAACCTTTTGGACCTCACAGACAGAACTGTCAGACCTGGGGAAAGATGCTCAACTTCTTGAGAACAGAAGCTAGGTCTTGTTTATCATTTTATCCTCTGAGTCCTGAGGCCTGGTCTAGGGCTCTGCACTGAGTGGACAATCAACATTTTTTAAAAATTGAGTAAATGGCTTAGTGTGAGGTTCCTTTAACCAAAATCTTTACAAGAAAAGTTTTGAAGTTGTTTTTGCTAATTTGAATTAAAGTGTCAGAGAAGGAGGTAGAGATGTAAGTAGACAGAAGTTAAAAAGCAGTTCTGAGTAGTCATCAATTGCAGAGTTCCTAAGTAAGGAGTCTTTGCCATGAGTCATGTTTTGTTGCTGCTGGAGGCTTGAGTATGACTCTGCATACCTTTGGTCTCTTATGCATCTTGTGATTGATCTGTGTTTGCTTGTTATGGCGCTTTTATAGAAGAAATTTCCATTTTCCCCCTGAAAGTTGCCATCTTTTCCCTAAGTCTCTAATAGTAAAAGTCTTTCAGTTTTCACAGTATGAGTTTCTGAACAAAAGGTCCTCTGGGAAGCAGTAGGCTTGAGAATTTTACTTAGGTCACTGGAACTGGTGTTCTGGAAATGCCTGTTACGTGAAGAAGTCAGACCCCAAGTTTGTATTACTAGTATGAGTTTTGTACTACAAACTCTCCCTGTCCATTCAGACATTCACTTGTCGAGAAGAAAATGATACCAACTGTAATATGATATAGTCATGTGCCATATAACATTTAGATCAGTGTTGGACCACATATATGATGGTGGTTCCATAAGATTGTAATGGAGCTGAAAAATTCATACTACTTAGTGATG
Source organism: Tarsius wallacei (assembly GCA_963574415.1). Classification (NCBI taxonomy): domain Eukaryota; kingdom Metazoa; phylum Chordata; class Mammalia; order Primates; family Tarsiidae; genus Tarsius; species Tarsius wallacei. The sequence continues at coordinate 6,554 of CAUYQG010049264.1, read as the reverse complement.
TTATAGCCATTATAACACCACAGCACAATGCATTACGGACATGTTGGTGATGCTGGTATAAACAAACCTACTGCACATTAATAATATAATACTTCATTACTGTCATAATAACCATGGAAAACTAGACAGATATGAGATGTATTGACATTCAGCAGAAATAAGGACAGGAGAGGACATATAGGAAGAAAATGCAAACCACAAAAAATTAAGATGGGAAATGTTTGTAAGTAGCAGCCTTATTACCTTAAGTTTGTGTAGTACCCTTTCACTTTTTCTCTTATACTTATCTACATAGAAAGGATATTCTAAAAGAAGCATTAAAACTGAAAATTAGGCCGGGTTTGGTGGCTCAACCTATTATTCCAGCTCTTTGGGAGGCCGAGGCAAGTGGATTACCTGAGCCCATAAGTTCAAGACTAACCTGGGCAACTTGGTGAGACCTCGTCTCTACAATAAATAAAAAATTAGTTGGGCATAGTAGTGCGTGCCTGTAGTTCCAGCAACTTGGGCTGAGGCAGAAGGATCACCAGAGCCCAGCCGGTCGACTCTGGGGTAGCCATGAGTGTGCCACTGCACTCCAGCCTGGGTGACAGAGTGAGACTCCAACTCAAAAAAACAAACAAAAAGTAAAAATGGCTTCACTTGACAAGGCTTTTAAAAAAAGTAAAAATGGAATTCTGCAATAATGGTAAGGATTCTGAGATAATTCTTTTATCACAGCTTATTACATAAGTATATTACATGAAGACAAGGTTTGGGCTTCTGATGAGTCCAACAGAGCAAACAGGCAGCCTACAGAATAGGAAAAGATATTTGCAAACTATACATCTGACAAAGGACAAATATCCAGAATCTACAAAGAACTCAAACAAATCAACAAGAAAAAAGCAAATAACCCCGTTAAAAAGTGAGCAAACCACATAAATAGACATGACTCAGAAGAAGATATACAAATGACCCACAAACATATGAAAAAATGCTCAACATCACTCATCATCAGAGAAATGCAAATTAAAACCACAATGAGATACCACCTTACACCAGTCAGAATGACCATTATGTAAAAATTTAAAAAAAAATAGATGCTGGCATGGATGCGGAGAAAAGGGAACACTTATACACTGTTGGTGGGAGTGTTAATTAATGCAACCTCTGTGGAAAGTGGTATGGAGATTTCTCCAAGAACTAAAATTGCTCCATTTGATCCAGTAGCCCACTACTAGGTATCTACCCTAAGGAACAGAGGCTGTTATGTCAAAAAGACACCTGCACCCATATGTTCATTGCAGCACAAGTCACAAATGCAAAGATGTGGAATCAACCTAAATGCCCATCATCTGATCAATGGATAATGAAAATGTGGTATATATATACCATGGAATACTACGCAGTCACAAAAAAGAATGAAATCATGTCTTTTGCAGCAATATTGATGGAGCCAGCAATTATCATCCTAAGTAAACTGACTCAGAAACAGAAAACCAAACCCCACATGTTCTCACTCATATGTGAGAGCTAAACAGTCACCAAGGTAGAAAAAATAGACACTAGAGACACCAATAAGGAGGAAATGGGAGGGGATTAGGGTTCAGAAACTACCTATGGGGCACAGTTTCACTCTCTGGAGAATGGCCCACCTAAGACCCAATTCCTATCACTACATAATATGTCCATATAACAAATATGCATATGTATCCTCTGAGTCTAAATTTTTTATTTTTTTGAGTTGGAGTCTCACTCCGTCGCCCAGGCTGGAGTGCAGTGGCACACTCACAGCCACCCCAGCATCAACTTGCTAGGCTCTGGTGATCCTTCTGCCTCATCCTTCCATGAATCTAAATTTTTTAAAAATTGTTTTAAATTTTGGAGTCATGGGGTACATGTGAGGGTTTGTTTCATAAGTATATTGCATGAAGGCAAAGTTTGGGCTTCTGGTGAGCCCCCACCCCACCAGTGGTGAGCATGGTACCCAATGGGTCGTTTGTATCCCTTATCCCTCTTACTTCATCCCTTCCTCTTTTAGCAATGCCTGGTTTCTGTTCTTCCCATCTTTGTGCCTGCTTGTGCCCAATGTTTAGTGCTCACATATAAGTAAGAACATGTGGTATTTAATTTTTTGTTATTGTGATAATTCGCTTAGAATGATGGTTTCCATCTGCATCTGTATTGCTGCAGAGAATGTGATTTCATTCTTCTTTATGACTATGTAGTATTCCATAGTGTATACGTAACACATTTTCTTTATCTAGCACAATCTGTGGGCATCTGGGTTAGTTCCATGTTTTTGCTATTGTAACTAGTGCTGCAGTAAACATTCGTGCAGGTATCTTTTTGGTAGAACTATTTATGTTCCTTTGGGTATATTCCCAGAAGTGGAATTTTTGGGTCAAATGGTAACTCTATTTTTAGGTCTTTGGCAAATCTCCAAGCTGCTTTCCACAGAGGTTTAACTAGCTTCCATTCCCACCAACAGTGCACAAGTTCCATTTTCTCTTCAGCCTCACTGTTGTTTTTTGACTTTTTAATAATAGCCTAGACAGAAGAATCATGTATTTCCTAGATTCATTCTTCTGCCTTTCTGTCTACATTCAATTCTCTAGTCTCTGGGGCCAGATAGCTTGATACCTTTAGTTAGCCAACATTTATTTATTTATTTATTCATTTATTTTGGAGTCTCACTCTATCGCCCAGTGTTGATCTGGACTCCAGCGATCCTTCTGCCTCAGCCTACCAAGTAGCCGGAACTACAGGTGTGTACTGCACACCTGGCTAATTTTTTAAAAAAAATTATTGTAGAGACGAGGTCTTACCAAGTTGCCTGGGCTGGTCTCAAACCCGCAAGCTCAGGCAATCCACTTGCCCGGGCCTCCCAAAGTGCTGGGATTACAAGCTGAACCGTCGGGCCTGGCCAGCCAACATTTATTAAATGTCTAATCTGTGCCTAAGAGAATGGTATAAACAAAAATGGTATAAACAAAAAAAATGAAAGCCTTATAGGACTTTCATTTTTTTGAACATAATATTTCTCTGCTTTTAAGAGTTCTGAGATAAAAATGCATTTTACAATCAAAATTTTTTTAAAAAGCTAAACTAAAATTTGGCAGTGAGTTGTGATGCTGTTGTCATTACCTGTACATGTGTGGACTTAGTGAAGCTCGTAGAAAGTGTCTGTTCACCTGTCACCTTAGTTGAGTTATTTGCACTTGGAAGTGCCATATGCAATTGATTTTTAACTTAAATTTGGATCCTTTGTTATTATTTAAAATGTTAAAAAAAAATAGCCAACAAGCACACGAAAAGATGTTCAACATCATTAAAACCACAATGAAATATCACTTTACACCCACTAGAATGGCTATAATAAATCAAAATAAAACAAAAACCACAAAGATACACAGCAAGGATATGGAGAAATTGGAATCTTCATGTATTGCTAGTGGGTATGTAAAATTGATACAGCCAGTGTGGAAAAGTTTGTGAGTTCCTCACAAAGTTAAATATAGAATTACTGTATTACACCCACAATTTCACTCCTAGGTATATACTCCAAAGAATAGAAAGCAGGTATTCAAATACAAGTACATACATGTTCATAACAGCAATATTCACAATAACCAAAAGGTGGAAACAGCCCAAATGGCCATCAGTGGATGAATGGATAAACAAATTGTGGTATATATATACATATATACATATATATGTATATATATACAATGGAATATTATTCACCATGAAATGGAATGAAGTTCTGATACATGCCACAACGTGGAACCTACAAAACATGCTAAGAAGTCAGACACAGAGGTCACATATTACATTTATGAGATATTCAGAATAGATAAATCCAGTGAGAAGGCAGATTGCTGGTTGTCAGAGGCTAGGGAAAGGGCAGAATGGGGAGAAAGTGCTTAATGTATAAGAGAGAATAATGGAAATGTTTTGGAATTAGATAAAGTGATGATTGCACAGCAACGTGAAAGTACTAAATGCTACTGAATTGTTCACTTCATTTTTTATTTTATTATTTGAGTTGGAGTCTCACTCTGTCGCACACTCACGGCCACCCCAGCGTCGACCTGCTGGGCTCCGGTGATCCTCTGCCTCAGCCCTTCTAGGAGCCGGAACCAAAGGCACCCACTACCGCACCTGGCTAATCTTTTATTTATTGCAGAGGTGAGGCCTTGGCAAGTTGCCCGGGCTGGTCTCGAACTTGTAGGCTCAGGCAGTCCACTTGCTTCAGCCTCCCAAAGTGCTGAGATTACAGGCAGAGCCACCAGGCCAGGCTGAATTGTTCACTTTAGATGGTTAATTTTATGTGATGTCAATTTTACCTCTAATTATTTTTAAAAATATTATACTCTGCTGCAAAATTGAAATGAAAATTTATTGTGTGCCCTGAAGTTTGCCTGTCATATACCAATTATTGCAATTAAAAACAAAACAAATTGTCAGATCCCTTTATGTAGATCCTAGAATTTCAGAGTTCAAGAAGATTGGTATGACCTTTTCATGTGTCATCAAGGAATGTCATTTAGGCACCTGCCATCTATATGCCAAAAGCTTGACTTCCAATAGAAGCTGTATGACTTTTCATGATACATAATTAAGTGTAACAGAAATCTTCACATTCCTTTCCCCCTCAGCTTAGAGTACGTCCATATGCCATGCTCAGGAATCATGAGTGGTGCTGCCCTTTGCAACTAAGTCACGGAACACTGGTGGCAGAGTAGTAACTTGTCTGGGGCAGGTGTATCCAGGACCAGGATCCAGTGCATGTCTAAGGACTTTGTGAAGTAAAATCTAGAGGAGGGCTTGGGCAGGCTGTATTTGAGAATGTGCTAGATTGTGTCCCCTGTTCTAACTACCATACTGCCACCAGTATGATCCCACTCATAGGAGTACTTTCCCACTTTCATTTGCCAAGACTCAAGTCTCAGAATTCAGTGGCACAGTGAGTTTGTTTCCACAGTTTACACTCCCAGAACCTGACTACCTTACACCTTCTCCATCTCTTCTTGGGATATGGCTGGACAAAGTTGTCTGCTTGCTTCCTATGGGCAGATACCCTGAGTGTCTTGTAACACTCAAGCATGATTTACTCTTCTCCTTCAAGGTAATTTTTTCTTTTATTTTTCTTGTTCAAGAGCAAAGAAAAATATACACATGTCTAATATATAGCAGAGAGTATCATAATACATTTTTAAAAATTAAAACTTTTTTTTTTTTGAGTTGGAGTCTCACTCTGTCACCCAGACTGGAGTGCAGTGGCCACTCCCGGCCACTGCAGCCTCGACCTGCTGGGCTCCGATGATCCTTCCGCCTCAGCCTTCCAAGTAGCTGGAACTACAGGCACGCGCTACCTGGCTAATTTTTGATTTATTGTAGAGATGAGGTCTCGCCAAGTTGCCCAGGTGGGTCTCTAACCCGCAGGCTCAGGCAATCCACTCACCTCAGCCTCCCAAAGTGCTGGGATTACAGGCTGAGCCACCGAGCCCGGCCAAATTAAAACTTTGAATAACCAGTTGCAGAAGAATCCTCAATATTCCTTGATATCCCTTAAGATTGGAACATCAATCCTAAAGTATCGAAGAGGCCAAGTTCATCAGCATGGGTTACAAAAAGCAAGGCCCCTGTGATGCTCTGCTTAACCGTCAGACCAAAAGTGATAGAGAAGATATTTGCATAATAACTTCTGTCTATTCATAAAATTACATGCAAATTTTATTTTCAAAGTTTGATTCTTAGTTGGGCTTGAATAGTGGCTATTTTCTTTGGTACTGTTTTTAACCTGAATATCTTTAGGCAGAGTATGTACTCTCCCGTTAGACTAGATAGCCCATGGGCCTCCTTACTTCTTTTTATCTTACTTGGGTCAGTTTATGCATTTATGTTCCCTGTCTAGTCCCTGTAGTCATTTGAGTTTGTAACTAACTACCAACATAGACTCAACTTTTGAAGTTATATGTAATTGTATAGACAATCCACAGTAAGACCAAATACTTTAATAATACATACTAAGTGTTCTGGCACTGTTTAAAGTGTTTTATCTGTATTAACCAATGGAAGCCTCGTAATCCCAATAGGTAGTGTAGCTCCCATGGAAGTGTGCCATTCAGATTTGCCTCAAGAGAGAATTAGTTTATTTGCAAGGAGTACAGTTATATGATAGCTTCTAGCTGCAGTGTCTTTAGGCCATGCTTTTTCTGGGCAGCTCCAGCCAATAACAGCACTGTGGGAATACTAAGACGTGGCTATTTTTGCCCAATATGGGAACTCCCCTAATGGGAAATCTTTGTTCCAGAGCTCCCCATTATTTATTTATTTATTTTTGAGTTGGAGTCTCATTCTGTCGCCCAGACTGGAGTGCAGTGGCCGCTCCCGGCCACCGCAGCCTCGACCTGCTGGGCTCAGGCGATCCTTCCGCCTCAGCCTTCCAAGTAGCTGGAACTACAGGCGCGCGCTACCATGCCCGGCTAATTTTTTGATTTATTGTAGAGATGAGATCTCGCCAAGTTGCTCAGGCAGGTCTCAAACCCGCGGGCTCAGGCAATCCA
>CAUYQG010049261.1:0-11951 GCA_963574415.1 Tarsius wallacei | reverse complement strand
AATATATGGACTTTGCAGCAAATTGGATGGATTTGGAGTCGATCATACTCAGTGATTTATCACAGAAACAAAGAACTGAGTTCCATATGTTCTCACTCATAAGGTGACCTTGAACAATTATAATGCTATAAGACAGTGATTAGCAGTAGCAGAAAACTGTCAGGGGAAGGGTGGGGTGGGTCTGGTAGTTGGGGGAAACTGCTAGGGGAGGGAGGGGATACCTCATCAACAAGGGTATCTGCATGATCAATGTTTGTATACCTAACCCTGAATTGTTAGAAATGATAATAAATAAATTAATTAATTAAAAAAAAGAAGTCTGGGCTTTAAGTGTACCTGCCACAGCCACCTGGGCACATTGTACCCAATAGGTGATTTTTATCCCTCCTGCTTTTCCACCGTCTCCCTTCTGAGTCTCCAACGTCTATTACTGCATTATATATGCCTTTGCAGACTCTTAGTTTAGCTCCCACTTATAAGTGAGAACATGTGGTTAGTTCACTTAGGATGATGTTCTCCAATTCCATCCAAGTTGCTGCAAAATACATTATTTTACTCTTTTTATGGCTAAATAGTATTCCATGGTATATATACATATATACTAGATATCTGTCTGTCACTGTCTCTATCTATCTATCTACTTGTCACATTTTCATTATCCATTTATCAGTTGATGGGCATTTAAGCTGATTCTCCATCTTTGCACTTGCAAATTGTGAAGCAATAAACATCCGAGTGCAGGTATCTTTTTTTGTTTAGTTACTTCCATTCCTTTGGAAGATAGCTAGCAGTGGGATTGCTGGATCAAATGGTAGACCCATAATACTTTTAAGTCTTTGAGAAATCTCCATACTAATTCCCATAGTGGTTGTACTAACTTGCATTCCCACCAACAGTATATAAGCATTCCCTAGAAAAGTAACTTTAAAGTAAGATTCCAGAATAAAGAAAATGGCTTTTTGGACAAGTATCATAGCCTTCACAGAATGTTTTCTCACTTTTTAGAACTTTTGTACAAACTACTCTTAATTTTTTAAAAATGTCTTCTTGAAATTTTTGAGTAGTTTCTATTCCTGAATCTAGTCCACCGAAATAAGATATGAGTTAAAAAAAAAAAACCAAACTGATCTTCTAGAAAAGACTCATGAAATTTAAGAGTGAAGAAACAAATGGCCACCCTTTTTACAGTCTATTTTGTTTTATTCAGTTTGTACTTCTCCCTAAATGGAAAAACTGATTAAATATATCAACTTTCAATAGGTTTAGATGACTAATTTTAAATTAAATTGTAACTATACAAGGAAAAAAACCACTCCATTTTATTTTTAATGATAATAAAAAATATTTTTCCCCACAAAGATACCAAGTATTATAGAGATGGCAATAGATTTGATTATAATGATTTAGAAAAACTAAATAGTTATTGAACAACATTAATGCTACTTATGACGCTTTGGGTAAAGTATTGGCCTAAGATGCTATTTCTATGGTGTCAAGAACTCAAAAAATTAGACCAAATTGTGCTAATAAATAACTCCTTTAAATAAAAAAAAGCATTTTCCTACCTTCCAAGTGCAAAATCCATATATACTAACTCAAATTTTAAAATATAAAACTCCAAATAATAAAGAACCATGGCTTTGAATCATAGTACCTTAATTAATGACTTAATATTTTAACAGGTTTATTCAACTCATACTATATTCGATATTTCTGAACAAGTTTATATGTATAAATTTCAATTTCCAGATTATACAAACAGTGATGGTTTGAATCTCCTTGTGAATACAGGGGCTAGTGCTTGTATGCCTGCATGATATCTCATTTGGGTAAATGATTAGAAGTGAGATTGCTGAATCGAGTCAAAGCAAAGGCACAATGTATGTTCCGCTGTACATTTAGCATACTGCCTTTCAGAGACATTGTAAAAACTAACATCCCCATGAGTAGTAGGTAATCATGAGAATGTTTGTTCCTCTCTCTAACATTTTACTCTTTGCCTATATAAAAGGGAAAAATAACATTTTAATTTTTATGTATTTGGTTATTAGTAACTTGAAGACCTTTTCATATGCATTTATTTGTATTCTTCTTATGTAATTGTTTATATTTGTACCTTGATTATTTTTCTATTAGTAAAATCTTTTTATATGTGTTTTTAAAAATGTTTTGTAAGTTATTATATTTATTAGCTTTATTATATTATTTTAAAATAAGGTTTTATAATTCTGTTTGTCTCAACTACACTTAAATATTAAATCTTTCTTATTTGTTTTTATTCAGATGCTTAAAATTTTACATGATCAAACTTTGAAAGCTCTTTATATTCTATGATTTGAGGGGAATGAGTAGAAATAGAATTTATACTCCAAGGTTATGAAAATATTTAATTTTTTAAATTTATGCTATCATATCTTTTACTATTAAGAGTGATAGAGGCAGAACATATTTTGGTGAAAGAAGCTGAGTAAAGTTTTTTGTTTATTTTCTTCCAAAATGCAACCAGTTGCTCAGACAACATAATCAATACTCTTTATTTTCTCCATTGACATTAAATATTACCTTTATTATACGCAAAATTCCAGAGTAAACTTTAGTCTATATCTGAACTTTCTATTCTTTCCATTGATTTGTATTTCTTCCAACATGCTGTTAAAATAAATATAACTTCATTTTATTTTCTTGTTTAATAGCACTGACTAGCATTTCAAGATTAACATTAATAATAATATGTTCTTTTGTCTAGTTTCCAAATTTATGATTGTCCTCTAATATTGAAGCTTTAATCACAATGCTGACATTCGAGTATATGTGAATATGTATATATTCATGTATATATGAATGTATGCAAACAAAAAAATTTATAAACACTTTATACATTTCTAAGAAAGTTTTTTACTAAAATTGGATGATAATATTTAGAAAGTGTTATTTTAGTATCTATCAAGGTAATCATTATTTTCTCTTTTGATTTAGTAATACAGTAATTTAGTGTATAACAACATTTCCATCAACAATGGATCACATATACAATTCACAGAAATTTTGATGAGCTAAAAAATTCCCATCACCTAGAGACTTTGTAGGTGCAGTAAGGTTGTAGTGAAATTGCTTTATTTTAAAAATAAATTTAGTGTAGACTAAGCGTGCAGTGTTTATGACATCTATAGTATTGTATAGTGATATCCTTGGCCTCCACATTTACTTAACACTCATTGACTCATCCAGAACAACTTCCAGTTCTGCAAGCTCTGTGGTGTACAGTAATTGCTCTGTACAGGTATACCATTGTTATCTTTTATACAATATTTTTACTGTATGTTTTCTATGCTGAGATATGCTTAGATACACACTTACCATTGTGTGTGTAATTACAATTGCCTTCAGTATTTAGTACAATATTTAGTACAGTATTTTGCACAATATTGTGGCCTAGGAGTAATAGTCTAGGTGTGTACTAGGTTATATGCCCTAGGTTTGTCTAAGTATACTCTGTGATGTTCTTACTACAACAAAACAACCTAACAGCACATTTCTCAGAACACAGTCTACTATTAAGCAATGAATGACTCTACCTTGAATTACGCTAACATAATTCAAGTTTGCATAATACTTGACTTGAACTCCATTTATTCATTTATTTTTATTTATCCTTATATTTTACCATTAAAAATTTAAAATGTATTATTTCAAATCACTATTCAGAAATAATGGCTTGTACTTTCCTTTGCATGTGTTATCTTTTTTTTAAAAAAAGATGTGGAGTACAATTCAGGGTTAAGTATACAAATGTTCATTATGCAGGTACTCTTGTTGATGAGGTATTCTTCTCCCTCTCCTGGCATTTCCCTCAACTGACAACCCACCTGCCCTCCCTTGGCAGTTTCCCACTATTGTCAATCCCTTTCTTACAGTATTAGGTTAATTGTTCAAGGTCCGCTTATGAGTGAGAACATGTGGTACTCTGTTCTTCATTTCTATGATAGGTCACTGAGTATAATATACTCTAAATCCATCCAAGCTGCTGCAAAGTCCATATGTTTGTCCTTCTTTATGGCTGCATAATATTCCATTGTGCATATATACCACATTTTTAAAATCCAGTTCAGCTTCAACAGGCAGTATGGTTGGTTCCATGTTTTTGCTATTGTGAGTAGAGCTGCAATAAACATGTGTGTGCAGGTATCTTTTTAGTAGCATGACTTGAATTCCTCCGGTTATTATGCACACAGTATAGAAACAAACTTGATAACCTAAATAAAATGGAGGACTTTCTGACATCACACAACCTCCCCTGGTTGAAACAAGAAGACATTGAGACACTAAATAGACCAACAACAACCCAGGAAATTGACCCTGTCAGAAGAAAACTATCTACAAAAGAAGAAGAAGAAAAAAAAAAGCCTCGGATCAGATGGCTTTCCAGCAGAATTCTACAACAAAACATACAAGGAGGAGTAGTTACCAATCCTATTGAAAGTATTCCAGGCAATTGAGAAAGATGAAATTCTCCCCAAATCATTTTATGAAGCTAACATTACACTGATACCCAAACCGAGTAAAGATCCAACAAAAAAAAAAGAACTACAGGCCAATATCCCTTAGAACATAGATGCAAAAATACTCAACAAGATTCTAGCAAATCAGATCCAAAAACGCATCTCAAAAATCACCCACTATGACCAAGTAAGCTTCATCCTCAGGATGCAGGCTTGGATCGATATCTGCAAGACCATAAATGTAAATAAATACATCAACAAATGTAAAAATAAGAACCATTAGATGCAGAAAAAGCTTTTGATAAAATCCAGCATTCCTTCTTGATAAAAACCCTCAAACACTTAGGTATAGAAGAAACATATCTCAAAATAATAAGCACTATCTATGATAAACCCACAGCTAGCATATTGCTAAATGGACAGAAACTGGAAACATTTCCCCTGAAAACTAGGAGAAGACAAGGCTGCCCACTCTCACCCCTCTTGTTCAACATTGTGTTGAAAGTCCTAGCTAGAACAATTAGACAAGAGAAGGAAAGCAGGGGTATCCAAATAGGAAAAGAGGAACTTAAGTTATCCCTCTCTGGTGACGATATGATCCTATCCCTTGAAAATCCTGGAAAATCTGTCAAAAACCTGCTTGCGGTGATAAAGATCTTCGGCAAAGTCAGAGAGTACAAAATAAATGTGCAAAAGACAATTGCATTCTTATACACCAACAGCAAGCAAGCGGAGAACCAAATAAAAAACACAATCCTATTCACAGTAGACACACACACACACACACACACACACACACACACACAATGAAATACTTCAGAATCTTCCTAACCAGAGAAGTGAAAGACCTTTACAGTGAAAACTACAAAACACTGCTCAAAGAAATCCAAGAAGACACAAACAAATGGAAAAATATTTCATGCTCATGGATAGGAAGAAGCAACATTGCTAAGATGTCCATCCTACCAAAGACAATCTACAGATTCAATGCAATATCCATTAAATTAACAACATAATTTTTCTCAGACCAGGAAATGACAATACAGAAATTCATATGGAACCATAAACGACCACGGATAGCCCAAACAAACCTTAGCAAAAGAAACAAAGCAGGAAGTATCACACTTGCAGACTTCAAACGTTACTATAAGACTACAATAATCAAAACAGTCTGGTATTTGTACAAGAACAGGCATACAGACCAATGGAACAAGATAGAGATTCCCAAAGCAAAGCCTCAATTTCTCAACCAACTCATCTTTGACAAAGCTTCCAACAATAACCACTGGGAGGAGGAGAACCTGTTCAGTAAATGGTGCTGGGAAAACAGGCTGATCACATGCAGAAGATTGAAACAGGACCCCTACCTATCACCATACACAAAAATTAACTCCAAATGGATCAAAGACCTAAATGTAAAACCTCAAACTATAAGAATCTTAGAAAATACAGGAAACACCCTTGTGGAAATTGGAACTGGCAAAACCCTGATCAAAACCCCAACTGTCCATATCATAAGAGATAAGATAGACAAGTGGGACCTCATCAAATGACAAGCTTCTGCAAAGCAAAAAGCCATTGAGAGAGCTGGGAGACAGTCCACAGAATGGTAAAAAAATATTTGCCAACTGTATTTCTGACAAAGGCCTAACATCTAGTGTCTACAAGGAACTCAAATGTGCCAAAAGGAAAAAAATAAACAGCCCCATTAAAAAGTGAACAAAAGACATGAATAGACACTTCTCAAAAGAAGATATATGGGTAGCCAACAGACGCATATGTTATCTAAATGTCATTCAGATTTCTTCTGATTTCTTAAAAATAATTTGGATATGATCCTTCTTGGATTGTGACTGATTCTGTTTAAATAACAGCACAAGTATATTTTTGCTGAAGATGTAAAGTGAAAATAGTCTGTTAAATTGTACAGATTTGATCTTTTTGGAAGACTGTGCTAATCATCAACATATTTTTTTTTCATCTGCATTCTTTTTAATATTTTTTGGTTACAAAATCTACATATGTTTGTACATCAAATGACATGTCTAAAATAATCAGAGTTCTTTCTAACTCAACTGACCCTAAGTGATGAAGCAGAAGAGTTTGTTAGAATGATACTGTGTGGCTCACAGAATGTGGATTGAATGCTCCAGGCTGGGATTCCAGGATCAAGACCCAAAGCACATCAAAGTGTGCTGGTGCTTTAGAAACTACCTCTGCCACCACTATGCACTGCAGTGTGTAACTACTTCATGCTGCAATAGGTCACAGCACCACTTCGGTATCAGGACTTTGACCTCGTAGCCTCCTAGACCAGGAGGAATAAATGTCCTGTCCCCTCCCACCCATGGCAATTCAATAGAACTTTTGTCATATGTCTATTCTGCAAAGGGGACTTTAAATTAAGTCTAGCATTTTCAAGTCTGATAGAATATGGTCTTTGGTTCCCACCCAAACTTTACGGCTGAAGTCTACCTAAAAGTCTAACCCGTTTCCCTAGATGTAACCACTATTAAGACTTTAGACATACATGAACATATTTCTTTAGTTTTTCTTTGATTATTGATCTAAGAGTTTATCTTTTCTTGACCTAATTTTGACATTTTTTTACCCTAAAGTTCACTGATTTAATTCAGGGTTGCAAAGGCATTCTCAAAGGATACTTTTCATAAACTTTTATATCTAGGATTATATGAAATTTACTTCCTATATTTTCAAGTAAGACATTTTTCTAAGTTTTAAAGTTTCATTTTATTTTTGCATTTTCTAATTTTGTTTTTTTATTTCTACATTTTTTTGAAAAAATACATATTTTCTTCATTTTTTCATCTCAATATCTTTATGAGGTAGATTTTTTTGAAGATGGAGAAACTGAAACTTGAGAACATTTTTTTAAAATGTGCATGCATTTACACAGCAGTAAAGGAAAGAACCAGGAGTCAGTTTCACGTCCTTTGTAAATGAGGATTAACTTGCCTACTATTGCTTTGTACTGTCTCTGGTACTATATTAGCAAAGTGATTATTTAACCAGTCTACTACAAAAGGTCTTCAGCAGTAAATCTTTAAATTTTTTTTAATGAAAATAATGATGGTACCCCAATCACTCTTTTACATAACTATTCACCATACCGGTAGTGGAGGTTTGACTATTTTCTCCCCCTTCAGCGTCCAACTCCCAACATCCTTTTCATTCTGTTAGACCTTAATAAGTCTTTTTTGTAGCTTTTGTAGGAGTGCCTTGTCTCCTGCTGTGGAAGAAAAAAGGACAGATCCTCTCACTCCCTAGTGTAGCACAACTGGTGGAATGAGGGACGTTGACCTTGGCAGAACCTGTAATGTGCTTTCAGGATTCAGAGATATTGTGAGGTGGAGTCATACTGGAGGCCTCAGAAACACATGGATCTGATGCTTGGGTGGGTCTTGCTGCCTATTCTTTAAAGTGAACTTGAGCTAAATTTTTTATTTGTCCTGACTTTTTTATTTATTTCACTTTTTCTAAATTTTTAAATTAAATAATCCATGCAAATAATTAAAAAGTCAAATAGTTCTTCAAGGATTATAAAGAAAAGCAGCACTCCCTTCTCCCACGCACCTCCCCGCCTCACTTGAGTTGATATCTTCCAAGAGGCAGTTGGTTTCAACATTATAGCTGTTTCTCCTGGGACTTTTACTCATATTCTGAATGACACGCTTATACCCTGATTTTTTTGAATTTTTTTTTTTTTTTTTGAGTTGGAGTCTCACTCTGTCACCCAGACTAGAGTGCAGTGGCCACTCCCGGCCACCACAGCCTGGACCTGCTGGGCTCTGGCGATCCTTCCGCCTCAGCCTTCCAAGTAGCCGGAATTACAGGCGCGCGCTACCACGCCCAGCTGATTTTTTTTATTTATTGTAGAGATGAGGTCTCGCCAAGTTGCCCAGGCGGGTCTTGAACCCGCGGGGCTCAGGTGAATTTTTATTTTAGACATTAACTCTTGTCTTTCCATTAAGAAAGATGATGTACAAAGTCTTCCCACATACACACACCCACATACTTGCAGACATGGCCACACTGTGCTCCCCCAACACACATCTGACACATACACACAAAGCTCTTTCCCATATTCCCAATATATAAATAGAATATAATTTTATATTAAATTAGTATTCTCTGCTTAAATATTACATTGGATATGTAAAAATCATCCTCAACAATATACTTCATTTTTTACACATTTGTTTTGGTCTCCTCTGGATATGATAATTGCTTTTTCCATTTTCTTTTTTTTTTTGAGTTGGGGAGTCTCACTTTGTCACCCAGGCTGGAGTGCAGTGGCCGCTCCCGGCCACCGCAGCCTCGACCTGCTGGGCTCCGGCGATCCTTCCGCTTCAGCCTTCCAAGTAGCTGGAACTACAGGCGCGCGCTACCACGCCGGGCTAGTTTATTTATTTATTTATTTATTGTAGAGATGAGGTTCCGTTGCCCAAGCGGGTCTCGAACCTGCGGGCTCAGGCAATCCACTCACCTCAGCCTCCCAAGGCACGGGATTACAGGCTGAGCCACCAAGCCTGGCAACTTTTTTCATTTTCTTAGTTTTCTATGAATGGGCTGCTAATTCATTCACAGACTTTCTTCTCACATGAAATCTCCTCTTCATAGGTTTACTCACACTTCCAATATGTCAATTTTATATTTTCTTTGAATGCAAACCTCCTAGAGCCCTAAGTTCCCCTGATCCAATCTTGACTGTTTGCCCTCTATATTACATGGCTTGTTTCTGACATATATATGACATAAATATGTATATTTCCCCTTAAATATATGTTTCTGACATATATGTCATATATATTTCCACTTAAATAATATGTTTTCCTTTGCATATATATATATTTCCCTTTAAATATATTTATATATTTAATTGACCAGTAAAAATTGTATGTATTTGTGGTATACAGCACGGTGCTTTGATATATGTATACACTGTGGAATTGCTAAATCAAGCTATTTAATAAATGCATTACTTCACATACTTGTTTTTTTGTAGTCAAAACACTTAAAATTGTACTAATGTTTAAGTATAAAATATATTGTTATTAACTGTAGTCACCATGATATACATCTCTTGAACTTAATTCCTCTTGCCTAACTGAAATTTTGTGTTTTTTAACCATTCATCTCATCTCCAGCCTCTGGTAATTGCTATTTTACTCTCTCTGTGGGTTGAACTTTTCTACACTCCACATATAAAATTATGCAGTTTCTGTACTATGCCTGGTTCATTTAACTTAACATATTGTCCTCCAGGTTCATCCATGTTGCTAGTAAATAATAGAATTTTTCTCTTTTTTAAAACTGAGTGATATTTCATTGTGCAAATGTAGCGAATTTTCTTTATCCATTCTTCCATCAATAAACACGTTAATTCCATATCTTGGCTATTGTGAATAATACTGCAATAAACATAGGCGTATAAATACCTCTTTGACATGCTGATTATAAACTTTTCAATATCTACTCAGCAGTGGGATTATGGATTCATATGGTAGTTCTTTTTAAAATTTTTTGAGGAAATTTCATACTGTTTTTCATAATGACTATAACAATCCACATTTCTACCAACAGTGTACTAGGATTTTCTTTTCTCTATTTCCTCACCACTTGTCATCTCTTGTCTTTTTGATAAAAGTCATCCTAACAGGTATGATGTACTATTCATGTTGGTTATGACTTAGGTTTTTCTAATGATTAATGATTCTGACCATCTTTTAACATACCTGTTGGCTATTTGTATGTCTACATGTCCACTTTCACTGCTTCTTTGCACCATGATACTAGAAGTCTTGCCTATAGTAATTAGGTAAAAGAAAGAAATGACAGACATCATTTTGAGAAATTTCTATTTAGATCCTTTGCCCACTTAATTGTTACTTGTTTTCTTTCTATTGAGTTGTTTTTCTTATATATTTTGGAAATTTACCCTCTATTAAATGTATGGTTTATAAATACATTCTCTCGTTTTGATGGTTGTCTCTTCGCTGTGTTGATCTTTTCCTTTGCTGTGCAAAAATGTTTAGTTTGATGTAATACCATCTGTCGATTTTTGCTTTTCCTTGTTTTTGAGGTCCTATCCAAAAAACTCACTGCCCAGACTAATATCATGAAGTGTTTCCCCTATGTTTTTTCCTAGTAGTTTTATAGTTTCAGGTCATACATTTACTATTTAATTAATTTTGAGTTTATTTTTGTATATGGTGTGAGATAAGGGTTTAATTTCATTCTTCTGCATGTAGGTATTCAGTTTTATCATCATCATTTACTGAAGATATTAGCCTTTCCATATGGTGTGTTCTCGACATCTTTGTCAAAAATCAATTGGCCATAAATGCGTGGATTTATTTTTTGTCTATGTGTCTGTTTTTATGCCAGAATCATGCTGTTTCCATTACTATAGCTTTATAGTAGATTTAAAAATCAGATAGTGTGAGATCTGGCTTTGTTGTTTTTGCTCGAGATTGTTTTGATTATTTGGGACCTTTTGTGGATCCATATGAATTTTAGAATTGTTTATTCTATTTCTGTGAAAAATGACATAGAGATTTTGGGGGGAATTGCATTGATTCTACAGATTTACTTTGGGTATCATGGACATTTTAACAATATTTCAATTCATATCTTTCTACTCATTTGTGTCTTTTAAAATTTCTTTTATAATTGTTTAATAGTTTTCTATATACCAGTCTTTTATCTCCTTGATTATATTTATTCCTAAGTATTTTATTTTTGTGTAAGAATAATAAATCAGCTTCTTTTCTTAATTTCTTTTTGGATAGTTTGTTGGTGCATAGAAGTGCTACTGATTTTTCTAGGTTGATTTGAATTCTATAACTGAATTCATGTACTAATTCTAAGTTTTTTTTAGAAGAGTTTTTAGGGTTTTCTACATACAAGATTATGCCAAGCAAATATCAACAATTTCACTTTTTAAATTTTTATATAGATGTCTTTCATTTCTTTCTTGTACCTAATTACTGTAGGCAGGACTTGTAGTATCATTGCAAAGAAGCAGTGAAAGTGGACATCATTGCCCTTCCTAATTGAGAAGAAAACCTTTCCACTTTTTACCACTATGATGTTAGCAATGGATCTGTCATACATAGCATTTGTTGTGTTGTTACATGCCTTCTATATCTAATATGTTAAGAGTTTGTATTGTGAAAGATATTGAATTTTGTTCAATGCCTTTTTTGCATTTATTGAGTTGATCACATGATTTTTGTCCTTCATTCTGTTGATGGGCATTGTGGGGGGCCAGCCCCCACATGGAGATTTAGGGTGTCCCTGGAAAGGTGTGGTGGCGTCGGTGATTATTCCTGGGGAACAAAGGGATTAGACTCCTGTCTAGTGCAGGAGCCGATTCTGCAGGAGAGATAGACATAGAGAGAGAGAGAAAGAGAGAGAAAGAGAGAGAAA
>CAUYQG010049260.1:0-24366 GCA_963574415.1 Tarsius wallacei | reverse complement strand
TTGAGACCAGTCATTTTGGGGCTCTTCCATGTTTGAGCTCCAAAGTCTGTATTCTCTATGGTTGCCTTCCCAGAGGTCTGTATGAGACCCATATTCTGCCTTTGGTTTTTCTTCATTTGTATAGACTTTCTCCTCACCTCCCTTTTTTTAATTCTTTAATTTTGTTGTTCAGTGATAGGGGAATAGCTTTTGCTTCTGTTTGCTCAATCTCCTCTTCTTCCTTATGTAGACCCTCTGGCTTTGCTCAACTCTGAAGCTGGACTGGGGTTTGGGGCTGGGATTTTTGCAGTTTTGAGATTTAATTAAGGGGGGAGCTGTGATTCATAAACTATCTGCAGATCCTTGTATCCTTGTGTAGGCCCCCTGGAACTCCCTTCCCACTGCCTTACTATCTGTTCAGGCAGTGGGGGTGTGTATATTTGCCCCTGAAAGCAAAGTGAGATAAGAAAAAGAGAAAGAATGGAAAAAGGAAGGAGGAAGACAAAAGGAAGGTGGAGAGAGAGAAGAAGAAGAGGGAAAACAGGCGTACCAATTAACAAATAAATAGAGAAACAAAGAAAAAAACAAAAAAAGCATACAGACAATCATACAAACAAACACACAAACAAAGCCCCCACTGATGTATTTTCCCTCAAAAATATCCATACACAAACAAAAAAGTCTAAAAAAAACAAAAAACAAAAAACCTCGCTCTGTGACTGTGTCTGTAACTCCAGGTTTCTTTCAGCTGTCATTGCTGTGTTAAGGAGCAGCCCCATTTTCCAGCCCCTCCCCTCTGCTCTCAGCACAAGCTGATAAGGTTGTTCTCAGTGTGGGCCAGATAACCCATAGACTACTGTGGGAAAGAATTTATCAGATCTGGAGTAACTCAACTCCCTGCCACTGCTATCAAGGCTCCCACTCAGATCTGACCTGTCTGTGCCTGTTCCAGCATGGGGGAGGGGCGTCTGTCTCTCTGAGTCCAATGAGAGGTTAGCCTCTGGGTCCCAGGCTGGAGGTTAGACAGAACTGAGTGGGGCAATGCAGGTCTCTGCCTCATCCTGGAACAGAGATGATGGTGTTGGTCAGCATCTCGTTACTGATGGTGGGGCTCCCTTCCAGATTTCCATGCCCTGCCTCCTCCATGGTTCCTCCTGTTTATGCCTGGTCTGCTGCCACAGGTGATGATATGGGTTCAGGTGCCAAGTGGTGAGGAGCAGCTGTTCTCTGCAGCCTCCTCTCAAGAGAGCCCCCAGAATGGCAGATAATTCTGTGCACCAGGGACTCCAATCTCAGGGCAGTGGTGGATTGTAGTCACCTCTGGAGGAGAGTCCCAGGTTCATGAACTCGAGTATCCCCTCAACAGACTTTAACTCACACATTGGCACATACCCACTCACACAGAGAGTCTTTATGGATACTCTCTTTATGGATACTTTATGGATACTCTCACATTCCAACCTGTTCTGTAACCATCTTGACTCCACCTCCAAATTTATTGCTTCTAACAATTTTTTAATGGAATCCTCAGAATTGTTTTACATAAGGATCATGTCATTTGCAAAGAGGTATCATTTTACTTCATCATTTCTGATTTATGTGCATTTTATTTCTTTTGTTTGTCTAATTTTTCTGACTTGTACTTCCAATACCTAGTTGAATAGACATGGCAAGAGTGAGCATCCCTTTCAATCGTCATGGGCAGTCCATACTTCTTCACCACTATTCAATGCAACCATGTAACCAAAAACTATGTATACTCCCTAAAGCTATGGAAATAAAAAAATTCAAAAATAAACAAAAATAAATTTTAAAATTTTTTTAAATAATATTATTTGTATTGCTTTTGGTTCCCTGCTGTTTATGGCAAATAACACTGATTTTCCACATTGGCAAAACGTTTCCCTTTGAGAATTTTTTCATCGGAGGAAACAAGATCAGGTCCCAACAAGATGAGATGACGTGCGATTTAGGATGATTTACTAGTCAGGATGCCAACAAGATTAGATGGCGCATTTTAGGATGATTTACAAAGGGACGACTTACAGGGCAGTGGCAGGGTGGAAGGGGATCAGGAGGAAGGACGCAGAACACTGGGTAGCAGCAGCAAACCCCAGGCCACAAGGAATGAGGAGAGAGAAGCTATCAGAACCTGTGAGCAAAGAGATCTGTGCAGAGTGAGCCTCCTTGAGAGAAGCCGGCATCTTCAAGGTCAGCCCAAGACCATCTCCCTGGGAAGGCACCACACAAATCAATGCCCTGATCTAGCTCTCTTATTTCTTTTCTCTTGCCAGAACCAGCCAGAAGTCAAGGAAGCCAATGGACGGTCCATACAGGTCAGCCTTCAGGACAACAGGAGGGGTGGAGAGTGGGGGAAACAAGAGATCCCATACGGAAGCAGAGATAGACAGACAGAAACCAGATGACTTTCTGTGCCTAAACAGAAGACAAAGAGTGCCTCCCTTCAAAAAAACTCTCTCTCTGTCAGACAAGAGAAATATGCACTATATTTGAATTCTTACAAAGTTTCTATATTAAAGAAAACTTCTCAGTTATTTTGCTTTGAACCATAAAATATTATTTGGGGAAGATATATTTGCCTATAAAGGTGTTCCTCACAGTTTGGCTGGTTGGAATTGCCTGGGGAGCTTTCAAGACTCTTCCCAGGCCCCGCCCCCAGGGAACCTGATGTCATTGGTCTGGGCAGAGCTGGAATCTGGTGTTTTTAACATGACTAGATGAGCTTCACAGGCAACTGAGCCTGTGAACCCCAAGCCTATAACAATCCCCATCCCTGTTCTTGTGATGCTATGCTCATGGAAAATACCTGACACTTCTAAGTCCTCATTTGCCTAAATCGCTAATTCAGACAGGGATTTAGTAAGTATCCCTAGGGGGATGGCCTCACTGCGATGTGTGCTGAGTGCCACAGTCAAAAGCCTCTTAAAGATGGATCACTTCATGGAATATCGTAAGGGGTTTGCACTGCAGAGAATGAAGATGCCCCCAGGATGAACTAAAAGCTCAATCATCTTGATAGTCAGCAAAAGAATTTTTGTGGTTTGCAAGACAATTTCCAGTGTCACTATCTGATAGGGGCTGGATTGCATCCCCCTACAATTTACATGTTAAATGCCTAATCTCAGTACCTCAGAATGAGGCTTTATTATGAGATAGAGTCTTTAAAGAGGTAGTTCTGCTAAAATGAGGTCATTTGGGTGGGTCCTGATCTAACAAAACTGGCGTCCTCATTAAGAAGAGGAGATTAGGACACAGACAGCTACCGAAGGAAGACCATGTGAAGACACAGGGAGAGGACGGCCACCGTCAAGCCAAGAACAGAGACCTCAGAAGAAACCAACCCTGCTGACACCTTGATCTTGGTCTACCAGCCTCCAGAGCCATGAGAAAATACTTTTCTGTTCAGGCCACCCAGACTGTGATATTTTGTTATGGCAGCCAGAAGAGACTAATACAGTACCATGCACAGATATTTTAAGTGCTGCATTTCAGACAACTTAGTTTTTTTGGTTTCATGCAGGGCTTTCAGTCACCAAATCCAAGCTCTCCCTGTTAGGAAAAAAGAATAAAAGACAGGTTCAGGAGCCTCAAGCCTGACTCTCTCTTCTCTGTCTCTCTTCCCCACTTCTTTACCAGCGCTTCCTGGGATCATTTCCCAAATAAATTACTTTCACTGGACTCATTGTCTCAGAGTTGGCTTCTGGGGGAGGCCAGCCCAGGACATCTCCCAGCCTTGGGATGTGAGTCTTTGATCTCTCTGCTGATTTGGGCCAAGGTGATTTTCATACATGTGATGTGCTTGGCTCGGCTTGCTGCCGCCAAGGCAGCTAATATTAGGAGAGGATGGCTTCCCAGGTCGCTTCCTGAGCTGCCCAGTATGGCAACTTTCCCCTGGAGCAGAAGACAGCCTCCCTGCCCCTGTCCCACTCAGGTAATGAACGTGCATGTGGTTCCAGACATCATGGGGTCCGGGTCAGAGCCCCACGCAGGCTCCCAGCCTGGACACTTCTCGTCTCTCCATCCTCAACATGCCACAAAGTACGTGACAGGTTCCTTTCCAACTTTTCTTCAAAAGGAAGTAACTATTGCCCTTTAGAGAGTCTTAGGTGGAAAGGAGGTGGGCGGATTAAACTGGGATATTCCCAGGAACCTGAGACCTGGAGATCACTAAGCGACACATTTGGGAAAAAACAAACAAAACAAAACAAAACTTCTCTAAAAGTTGAGAACAGAAAACCAACTTGCCACATTCTTAAAGCACGCTTCTCAAGACATTAGGCAGAAAGGAAAGCTTGCCGGTGCCTGGGTAGCACCCAGCCAAGATGCATTACCGTTGGCTGTAAGATAGTTTTATGGGTTGTTTTTGGAAACGAAGTGGAATAAGGTTTTTTAAAAATCCTCATCAAATGCTTCCAAGAAAACGTAGAACTCTGACCAACATGGGAGGTGATATTGCCTTTCCTAGGCTTGAGCTGCCTGGGAGCCAGGGAGAGTCTGGCCAGCTCTGTAGACAGGACCATTGGGGCCCAGGGCAGAGGAGGTCACACTCACGGAGACGCCAGGGGACC
The DNA here is from genome assembly GCA_963574415.1 of Tarsius wallacei. Taxonomy (NCBI): domain Eukaryota; kingdom Metazoa; phylum Chordata; class Mammalia; order Primates; family Tarsiidae; genus Tarsius; species Tarsius wallacei. The sequence continues at coordinate 19,798 of CAUYQG010049260.1, read as the reverse complement.
ACCCTGGGCAGTGCTGCCCTGCTGGGCTCACAAGTGGCTCATTCTCTCTGAGACAGCTGGGCACTGGGCTCAGGAGGAAAGGTGGAGACACTGTGTGTCTTGGCAGAGTCTGGGCGGAAGGCCGGAGTGATAGCCATTTTACAAGAAGGGCATGTGCATCTCCCATCCTTGTGGAGGAGAAAGCCCAGGTGGGCTCTGAAAATGCTGGAGCCGTGGGTGGATTGAAGACATGAAGCCTCCAGGATCTAAGTCACTCAGTCCCTCTTCTTAGAGAGAGCCTATGGGGAAGAAGGCTCACACCTATAGTCCCAGCATTTTGGAAGGCCAAGGCAGGAGGATGGCTTGAACCCAGGAGTTCAAGACCAGCCTGGGTAACATACTGAGACCTCATCTCTGCAGAAAAAAAATTTTTTAAAGTTAGCCAGGCATGGTGGTACACTCCTGTAGTCCCAGCTACTAGGGAGGCCTGAGTCTAGGAGGCCGAGGCTGTGGTGAGCTGTGATTATGCCACTGTACTCATGCCTGGGTGAAAGAATGAGACCCCAACAGAAAGGAAGAAAGGAGGGAGGGAGGGAAGGAAGGAAGGAGGGAGGGAGGGAGGGCAGGAAGGAAGGAAGGAAGGAAGGAAGGAAGGAAGGAAGGAGAAGAATAGAAAAGAAAAGAAAAGAAAGAAGAAAGATAGATGGGAAATGTGAAAAGGTCAGAAATTAGAGTCCCACTTTCAGGTAGCAGTTGGAAGGAGCCTTTGTGACCCTTCCGCACAGAAGAGCCAAGCACTGGTCAAGATCGTCCCATTTCCAAAATTTGCAATTTCAGTCAACTGTCACCAAATGACCATTTTCTGCTACCACTGGGAGGAAAATTGGGGAATGTCGGGAAAATGCTTCAACTGGTCAGTTTATCAGCACGTAGACATTAGAAACTGACTTAGTAAAGGCATGTCAGAACAGTCTGCAGGTAAAGTTTAGGTATGGGGGTCGTTATGGGTTAGGTGTCTCAAGCCATCTTCCACTAAGGGTGAGCAGCTGTCCTAGGTGGTTACCTGGGACTCTCCTGAGTTTAGCACAGAAAGTCCTGTATCCTGGGAAGCCCCTCTGTCCTGAGATAAGCAGTTAGGTTGGTTGGTCATCCTGACTACACACACATACACCCACACACTCACCCCCAGCCCACCCCTGAGCCTTTCAAGAACGTTGGTGATCCAACTGCAAAAATTAGTCCACCCTCTTTTGGACTCACCAGGCACAATATGGAGTCCCATGTACACAGTCCATAGATGTTGTAGACACAGTGATACTCCATCCCCCACATCCCTTTATCCCTGGTGCACCCATCCTTTAAGTGCTACCAGAGCAACCAGTAGCTCACAACCACCGGCAATCATCTCTGAAGAACTAACCTTGGCTGAAACAAGGCTCTTCACCCAGAGATGGAGACCCCTGGGGGCCATCCCACCCTTCACTGGAAGGGGCCAATAACTGGCTGATATAATGACAATGCTGTAATGCAGTTTATACCCCCAGAGACCCCCTGAGGGTCAGGCCAAGTCTACACTGCACCCGAGGCCACATCTTGACTCAGCCCCCTTCCCTGCTTCGGGATTCTGCTTCTAAGAATCCCAGCTTAGGGTAACACATGCTATCATATTTCTCTCTATAGCATGTCTCAAAACTGTGCTCATCTTTCTTTTGCCACCACCAGAGTTGAAGTCACCATTGTCTCTCACCCTGGTCTCCCCGCCTCCAATTCCACCCCCATGAGCCACTCACTAATGAGCCAAGGGGAGCTTTTAAAAGTAAAAATGAGTTTAAGGCACTTGTCTTAGTCCATTCGTGCTGCTATATCAAAATGCCATAAACTGGGTAGCTTACAAACAACAGAAATGTATTTCACACTGTTCTGGAAGACAGACATCCAAGATCAAGGTGTTTGGTGAGAGTCTGTTTCCTGGATTATAGATGGTGCCTTTCTGCCACATCCTCACACAGCAAAAGGGACTAGCTAGCTCTCTGGGATCTCTTTGATAAGGCACCAGTGCTATTCATGAAGGTTCTGTCCCCGTGACCTAAGGATCTCCAAGGGCTCCACTTTCTAATACCATCACCTTGGGGGTTAGGATTTAGCCACATGAATTTGGGGGGGCACAAACATTCAGACAATAGCAATACTCCTCTGCAAATCCAAGACCTTTCATGAAAAAAAAAGAGAAAAAAGGTCAGCCACTTAGGAATGGGAGGGAACTTTCTCAACCCGATAGAGGGCATCTACAAGAAACTAACAGCAAACATCATACTTAATGAAGCGAGATGGAAAGCTCTTCCCCTAAGAACAGAAACAAGAGAAGGATGGCCTCTCTTGTCACGTCTAGTCAACACTGTCCTAAAGGTTCTAGTCAGAGAATCGGGCAAGGATAAGAGATAAAAGGCAGCTGGATAGGAAGGAGCAAAACTATCTCTATTTGCAGATACCATGATCTCATGGGGCACGTGGAGGGTGAGGTCCTGGTTTGTAGCATCTGCCAATTTATGTGGTATAAATACTCCCACTGTGTGTGATTTCAAGCTACTGATATGATGTCACTAAATGTGAAACTGGGAGCAAATGCATAGAACTGGCCCTTGAGACTGTGACTGTGTGTGTGTACAGAGGGGACCTCAACACTCATGATTCTTTCTCCGAAACCCCTTCTGTGACCTCCACTCACACAGTGTCTGGCACAAAGCAGGCTTTTAATAAATAAAGTGAATTGAGGGGAAATCCCTTCGGTGGCTTTCTGAAGTGCTTGCTGTGCCCACCTTTCCAGCTTCACCTTGTGCCATTTATCCCCTTACTCACTGCAACTGGCCACACTGTCCTTCTCTGTCTTCCTCTGATGCTCCAAGCTCTTCCCACCCCCAGGCCTTTGTACATGCTGTTTTTTCTATCAGGGATGCTGCCTTCTCTTGGCTAAGTCTTACTCCTCTCTCAGGCCTTGGTTTAAGGTGGTGGTTCTCAACTGGGGCACATTTGGCAATGTCTGGAGACATCTTTGATTGTCACAATGGGAAGAATGCTACTGGCCTCTTATGGGTGGGGAGTGTCCAGGGATTCTGCTTAGTACCCTAAAATGCCTGGGGCAGCCTTTCACAACAAAGAATTATCCAGCCCAAAATGTCAATTGTGCCAAGAGGAAGAAACCCGGGTTTAACATGAGAGCACCCATCCTGATCACCTTATTAGCTGATGGAAGTTTTCCCTGATATTCTCTCTCATGACACTCAGTTATTTCTCCTTGGGCCACTTAAGCACAATTTGGACCAAGACCAGAGTTAGACGGCCCAGGACACCTGCAAAGATTTTCGGGAGACTTAGAAGGGTCCAAAACGCCCTGCCTCGGGTCAGGTTAGCAGAAGTGGGGACTTACATGAGGAGTCTTGTGCAAGTGATTTATTAAGGAAGTGCACCAGGAGAGACCAATAGGTCATGGGCGAGCAACGGGGCAGGCGAGAAGAAGAAGCCAAGCCAGGGTGGGATTCCACAAAGCTTCAGGCTCGCCTGATCTTGTGGGGGAACTCTGCAGTGTAAATTACAGCTCAGAACGTGTCCCGCCTCACTCAAGGCTGGGTTTCCAGGCTCCGGCCCTGGTCAGTGTCAGCTCAGGGTGCTAGACATGTGCACCGGTCCCGGCACCATCAGCTCTCTGGACATGCAGGCAGAGCAGCTGGTAGCCAACGGGTGGACCTCCCAGGAGAGCCACAGGCACAATGACAAGAAGTCAATGCTCCTAGAAGCCGGGGCATGTTCCCACAGAAGCAGAAAAAGAAAGGGAATCTGGGCGGAGCATCAAAGCTGTCAAAACCTGGACCATCGGGTTACAACGAATAGCCCCGGGGACTTTTTCTGGTCTGCAAAGTGCTGGATTCCATTCCTGAATAAGTTCCCTTCTTCACAGGTGGCAGCAAAAAGAGAAAGCTCTGCTGGGCGCCTGCTGTGAACTGGAAGCTGTGATGTGACCTCAATGGGCGTTTATTTACCCAAATTCTTTTCCATCAGCCTTTGCCACCCTACCCCTCTCGTCATAAAAGGTTATAGACCCTGCCCATGATGTATGCCTCTACAAAGGCTGCTCTTAGATCATTGGTATATCAAATCCACTTGACTTAATCAGCTCAGAGATGTTTCTTCACTCCCACATGAAGCGGCTCTGACTCTCTGAAACCACAGAGGAGCTTGTGGATATTTGAGAGCTTCCGAAAGTTCTCTTCCAAATCTCCATGGATGTGAGTTATTCGCAGAGAGGATCTGCTGTTTCATTCCATTCAGGTGGGTCATGACTCCAAAACAGGTCCAAAGAAAAAGTTCCTCTCTTCGACAGAACCGGATCCCCTATGTTGGGATGTTTATTCGTTTGCTAGGGCTACTTTAACAGTTTGGGTGCTTTGACAACAGAAACGTATGGTCTCAGTTCAGGAAGAAGTCTGAGATCCAGGTGGCATGGGGGCTCCCTGTGAGGGCTGTGAGGGAGCATTTATTCCCTGCCTCTCTCCTCACGTCCGGTGGTTTGTTGACAATCTTTGGCACTCTTTGGCTGTAGAGGTCTCAGCCCCATCTCTGCCTTCATCTCGACATGGCATTCTTATGTCTGTGTCTGACTCTCCCCTCTTTCTAAGGACACCTGTCCACGCTACTCCAGTTTGACCTCATCTCTACAAAAAATGTCTGCAGCTCCCTGTTTCCAAGTAAGGTCACATTCTGAGGTTCTGCGGTTAGGACATTGACATATTGCTATGTGGGAAGCACACTCCAGCCTGTAACAGGGCATCTTAAAGTAGGGCGGGCCGCCATCTTGCATCATCAGGGACAGTGCTGAAGACTGGAGAAAGAGCATTCACCAGGGCAGAGGGTGGGAGGGAGGAAGGACCGATGGGGTGAGGTACTGGTTGTTTACAGGGAGGATGAGCCAGCCTCCGCCCAAGGGCTCTGAGAAGCCTTCCTGGTGGCATTCAGCATCTCTGAGCCCTTTTGTGTTCCTCTCCGATTTGCTCAGGTCCCGCCCTTGACCCTCCAACTGATGGGACAACCAGTTCCGGGTCAGCTGCAACCAACTTGGAGCAGGAGCTTGTGGATGGCCCCAGCAAAGTAAAGCCCACACCATTGCACAGCCCAGAAGCAGAGGGAGTTGACCTTGACCAGGGGGCATGGAAGACAAAGGATAAATGCAACCTCCTTTCTGCCCTGGGCAGATGCTTCTGAAATGCATGTCACAAAGCTTCTTAGGTCCTGCAGAGCACGCCCCAGATGCCTGCAGTGGTGGCCAAGTCCTCTCCTTTCTGCTCTGTCCCTTTTTTTCTGATCCTGGAAACTGGGAGATGCACTTCCCAAGAATACCGCCTGCACGTGAACCCTTGCCTCAAGTTCTGCTTTCAGACCCAGGCTAAGACATTCTGCATCTAAGACCACAGATCAAGGAAGAGTGGGCTTCTCCCTGATGCCATCTGCACATCCCTTATACAGACAGACATGGCCTTCGGAGAAGAGAATCAAGGGGCTGAGAGGAAGGGGCAGGCAGGGGTGGGCTGCAGCATCTTTTCAGTTCCTGGGGGTAAGCCACTTGCCACTACTTATGGGGGCTCATGGGTATGGGTGGAAGCCCCCAAACCACCAAATAGCTCTATTTCCTAAAAGCCTTGAGGTATGATACAGCTTTGTAAGCTGCTTTCCTTTTTTTTTGTCTTTTTTTTTTTTTTTTTTTTTTTAAGTCAGAGTTATCTCACTCTGTCACCCAGGCTGGATGGAGTACAATGGCATGATCACAGCTCATCACAACCTCAACCTCCTGGGCTCAGGGGATCCTTCCGCCTCAGCCTCCCGACTATACCCAGCTAATTTTTTCTTTTTTTTTTTTTTCTGTGGAGATGACACCACACTATATTGTTCAGGCTGGAGTCGAACTCCTGGGCTCAAGCGATTCTCTCACCTCAGCCTCCCAAAGTGCTAGGATTACAGGCATGGGTCATAGCACCTATCCCTGCTTTTTTAACATACTCACTTCCCCCCAAATAAAACACCCTCTCCCTACTGACCCACTGCCAAGAGCACCATCCCTGTAAGTTCATCATCCTGTAAGCACGTCCTCCCTGTAAGAGAACATCCTTGGAAGAACAGCATCCCTAAAGAGCTCATAGTCCTGCAACAGGGCTTGAAGCTCTGAAGCCTCGTCTGCCGGTGTGTGACCCCTGGGCAAGATACTTAGACTCTTTGTGCCTCAGTCTTCTCATCTGTAAAATGGGCATCATACTCGCACTGGCCTCATAGTGTCGTTGCAAGGTTTGTGTAAGGTCAGTGCCTTACAAGGCAGTGCCCATTGCGCCTAGTTCCTAGTGAGCATGTGGCTTCTGTGGGGCGGGGGGAGGGGGCAGTGACTAGAAGGGGGTGCCAGAGAGACTTCCAGGGGGGCTGGGAACATTCTCCTTCTCCATCTGCTGCTGGTTCCATGGGTGGGCTCGGTTTGTGACAATTAACTGTGGTGATAAGTGCACTCTTCTGTATATGTCTTATACTTTAATTATATGTTTGAGGCCCAAAACAAACTAAACCGGGCATGAGGGTCTGTGCCTATAATTCCAGCTACTCAGGAGGTAGAGGTGGGAAGATCGCTTGAGCCCAGGAGTTCAAGTTCAGAGTGGGCAACATAGTGAGACCCTGTCTCTATAAAAAAATAATAAAAATAAATAAAATGAAATTATTTGCAGCTGCTGGTGGTGGCAGTGGTATTATTACACCTCAAGCTATAGGAGAAAGTGAGGAAATGTTTTGATTTATGTAAAAAAAAAAACCCAGTGACAGTGACTTGGGCTCCTGTATACTGGTGACCCTTCTGAGCAGGAACCTGGCTTTCTGAGATAGGGCAGCTCCCAGGTGAGCGTCTTGAGACCTTTTTCTCTGTCAGTAAAATAGAAATTGTCCCTGCCTAATTCCAAAGACCTATTATGGTTCTCCATTTAACTGATGAGGAAACAGAGACCCAAAATGGTTTATTACAAATAAAGCTTGTGGAAAGACCAGACTGACTGGGCGTGGTGACTCACACCTGTAATCCCAGCACTTTGGGAGGCTGAATCAGGAGGATTGCTTGAGCCCAGGTGTTTGAGACCAGCCTGGGCAATATAGCCAGACCATGTCTCTACAAAAAAAAAAAAAAAGAGCGAATGTTTTAATTAGCCGGGCATGGTGGCATGCATCCGTAGTCCCAGCTACTCGGGAGGTTGAGGCAAAATGATCACCAGAGTCTGGGAGGTCAAAGCTGCGGTGAGCCATTATTGTGTCCCTGCATTCCAGTCAAGGCAACAGAGTGAGACTCTAAGTCAAAAAAAAAAAAAAAAATCAGACTCTACCATTCCTGCCTTGAATGGTTTTAGGAATAAGGAGGGCACGAATTCTAGCACACAGCAACAGCTGGCACCTGTGAGCTCTCCTAAAACCAGGCACAGTCCTACGCACTTGACATCCCTTGGCTGATTTTGTACACTCACAATATTATTCCCATTTTACAGAAAGGGAAACTGAGGCACAGACAGTCAAGGTCACAGAAGCAAAGCTCCTAACCACTGCCCTTCCACAAGGTCCCTATGGTTCGGTGGGTTGCCCCTGCCCCCTGTCCTTCCTCCTCCCCACCCCCAGCCCTTGGCCAGTCCTTGCCCTCCCCCACCCGTGTCTTTAGCCAAGTCTCTGCTGTCACAGCGTTCCCATCTTTGATCACCCGTCAGCCCAGATGTTGAGCTGATCAAAGGCAGCTGTTGCCCAGACCCTCCCCAGAGCCCACGATTCTGAATGCATGTCGGAGAGAGGTGGGGGCGAGTGGTAAGGGGACAGACACGACACTCACGTGAGGTTGGAGACGCGCTGGGCCCAGGGACAGCCAGCAGGGCAGGGGTGGGGGGGGCAGACAACACCTTTCCCTGTCACTGCAGGTCTCAGAAGAACCAGGGCTCACCGACGCTGGTGGAGAAGCTGATGCTTGACTTTGGAAATGCTGGCTCTAGACCCAAGGGCCCCGGCCCCCAAATGAGTTAAGACACAGAATGTCAGAGATGATGGTAGCCATTGCCAGTAGCTCCACCCATGTCAACAATTCTTGTCACTCACGGGAATTGTTCACAAGGTCCCTATGGTTCGGTGGGTTGCCCCTGCCCCCTGTCCTTCCTCTTCCCCACCCCCAGCCCTTGGCCAGTCCTTGCCCTCCCCAACCCGTGTCTTTAGCCAAGTCTCCGCTGTCACACTCCATCCCTCTCTGCTTGCAGGTCTCCAAGAGCTGGATTTTCTGCTTACAATTAATTATATAAAAAACTAAGCATGAAACAGCATGTAGAAGATAACCTTGTGAGCTTTTATTTTTTAAATACAGTTAGAGGAACAGAGAGATAAAACCACTGAAGGCCTTACACCAGAATATTTACCGTGGCCATGTCTAGGCAAGGAGAAAGCATTTCCTTTTGCTTTTTTTTTTTTATTCCTTGAGTCAACAAAATATATGGACATATTCTCAAATAACAGCATCTAAGATTTATCATATGTTTACTGAATTCCAGAAATAGGCTTATCTCTCTTTTTTATGGTTAAAATATGTTATTTTTGTGAAAAAGAATCTTAAAACTTAAGTAAAATATAAAATGATGTATATACTTGGATATCAATTTTTTTCGTTTTTCTTTTTCTTTTTTTTTTTTTTATTTGGAGTCTACTCTGCCACCCAGGCTGGAGTGCAGTGGCATGATCACGGCTCATGGCAGCCTCGACCTTTGGGCTCAGGTGATCCTTCCACCTCAGCCTCCCTAGTAACTGAGACTACAGACAGGCCCTTCCATGCCTGACTAATTTTTTAAATTTTTGTAGCGATGAGGTCTCACTATGTTACCTAGGCTGCTCTGAAACTCCTGGGCTCAAACAATCTTCCCGCCTCATCCTCCCAAAGTGCTGGGATAATAGGTGTGAGCCACATCCGGCTCTTGGATAGCAATTTTTTAAAAGACATGATATAACTATATAAACAGAGATAGATGATAGACAGATAGATAGAAAGATAGATAGATAGATAGATAGATAGATAGATAGATAGATAGATACAGACAGACATGATTCAAGGCTGAAAAAAAATAAGCTGCAACCTGACTGGCAAGTGGCAAGCCTCACCTCCCCTCCCTCGTCCCAGCCTCCATTTCCCATGGGCAAAATAAAAAGGTCTGGTGTGTTGGAAGGGCTCATATTTCCACCCTCAGAAACCCCAAGGCCACAAACTCTAACTGGACCTGAGGCGATCACCACCATCTTTCCTGAGAGTCTGGTCTGTGCCAAGCCCTTGCCCTAGTTATTTCTGACTCTTCAACGTCTTCTGACTCTAGAAGGTACAGAGACTGAGATGTGGAGAGCCAGGGTCAGAGGGGAGTTGGCTTGTATCAACTCTTGACAACCAACTGGTAAAATCTTCAGGAATTTTGGGAATAGTTATCAAATATGTCCATGAGTAAAAACTAAATTAAATGAACTTACAATCAGATCAATATTAAAAACAAAGGAAATACTCAAAACTCAACACTCCTAATTGTCTCACTGCACTTTATTTCCTACCAGCTGGCAGAAATATTATATAAAGGGGTGCCCTGCCTATCTCTTCCCAATTTCACATTCAGTGATGTCATGTATATAGAAATCAGTCATGTGGCTGACGAGGTGGCTCACACCTGTAATCCCAGCATGAGCCACTGTGGGAGGCTGAGGCAGGAAGATTACTTGAGGCCAGGCTAGGCAACATAACAAGACCTCATCTCTACAAAAAAAAAAAAAAATCAAAAAATTAGCTGGGCATGGTGGCGCGTACCTGTAATCCCAGCTACTTGGGAGGCTGAGGCTGAAGGATCGCCTAAGCCCAGGAGGAAGAGGCTGTGGTAAGCCATAATTGTGCCACTCCAGCCTGGGTGACAGAGTGAGACCCTGACTTAAAAAAAATAAAGAAGAGAAAGAAGTCAGCCATGGTGGTTGCATTTACACCATGGAAACTGGCAAATGCTACACATCGGTATTTTTTTAAAGAAAGCCATTGTTAAACATTGACCAGCACATACCACAGTTGGTGGTGGAGTCAGGACTTGAAATATAGAAGACCTTTCTGCTTCCAAAATCTTTGTTCTTATGTCTGTACTGAATTGCCAGCATTCCAGCCCTACTCAGTTCCACACTGTCGTCTAAGCCTGGTCTCAGAACCACCAGGTGTCAAGGCTTCCAGGTACATAAAGGTGCAAAATGCAAATTTTTGAAAGGAAAAACATGCACACATGAATACTGTTCTAATGATGCCACAAGCATCTGTAAAAAACACTCAGTGGTCCAATAAAGATGGAACGTACTTAAGGTATACAGCGTGAGAATTTGATGTACACACGCATCGTGTCAAGATGGCCACGATCGAATGAACACATACAAGCCTTAAGTGACACTCCCAGCCCTGACTCTCCCTGAATGAGGGGCAGACACTGGCTTTACCCAGCACATCGCTGAGAACCGCACACTGTGGATGAGAATGATGACTCCGTGTATTGAGCACCTACTGTATGCCAGGGTGTGCGCAGAGCACTTTTAGAGTCATCTCATCTATTCCCCACGACAGATGTTTGGGCATTCAGATATGCTCAGGAGGACCGTTCACAAAACATTGCAGGATCCATGTGCCTGGGGCACGGAAAGACAAACAGAAGCACCATTCATGGATGTTCTCCTCGTTCGCCTCTCGCTAGATGCTCTGTCTTCGGTTCCCAAATGTTCTGTTTCCCAAGACACAGGAGCAGCAGTAGGAAAGTCTCCAGCCTGCAGTTTGGGACGTGAGAGTCGCATTCTGGTGTGAGCAGGTGACCCCTCACGGTCCCGGGGACTCTACGGTCAAGGTCAGGGGGCTTGAGGTGAGACCTGCCTCTTTAACCCCCTGCCGGGCATCCTGATGCGGCAACCCAGAGCTCTTGCTGAACGTCCAAACTCCTCAGCAGGGTCGAGGTCTGACCTGATGAGACCCACGCTGGTGTCACCCGCTGAGCTCCCTTGGTCCCCTCCGAGGCCCCATATGACCCCATCACACCAAACACCCCAGGCCCCGAGTGCCAGGTCCTTCACCTCTGTCCTGCACACCCAGCTGTGCTTCCCCCTGGAACCTTCCTCTCTCCTCCTCCATCGCCGGCCTCATTCTCCTTCCAGCCTCAAGCCTGGGGTCCCTTGGGTTCACCTCCTCTGGGTTTATCTTTACTGACCAGCCTGGACAGGTAAGGGTCGCCTCTGTGACCATGAGGCTCTCACCAAACCTCCAAAAGCGGCCATCAAAACATCGGACAACCGGTGAGCTATAGAACAAACCCATCACAATCAGCCTTGGCCCCCCATCTGAAGGGACACACGGAGTGAACAACTGGTCTACCACACGGCCATGCCCCTGGTCTCTGCTTGGTTCTGCCTTAAGCCTCAAATACCAAATTGCAAGTGTCTGTTTCGCTGTCTGCCCCAGAGGACCATGAACCACGGGAGCGCAGGAACCGTGTCCCACTATCTCGATCCGCCCGTATTTTCAGAGTGCCGTGCGGAATCCAGCCTCGCTGTTTCATAACCTTGTCTGCAACATAGGTCGAGAAAGACACGGCCTTATGGTTTGCCTGGAAGGGACAACGTGTACAAAGTGCTCGGCATGGTCAACACGGCCATCCAGTGGAGGGTCGTTGTTTTTGGTGATCTGGTGTGTGCTGGTTTGTGGGCTCAGAGGCTGAGAGGGGCGTCCTGCCTGGGATGGGTGAAGAGATGGACAGGGCGGTCTGGAGGTCTACTTTGCAGTGAACAGCCCGGCCTTGAGGCTCTCAGAGCCGGAGTCTCCCTATCCCCGCCCCCCGTCGCAGCCCCCTGAGAGCCTGAGACCCAAGAGGGGCCTGATCCATCACCAGGACTTTAAAGGCCAGTCGGCTTTCGCCTGCTGTGTCCTCCCCATGTTGCTCTTAGCTACATGCTAACACTCATTTGTTTAGAACTCACAGCAAATACATCTTGGAGTGGACTTTGATCCCTGGCAGCTGTGTACGTGTGAGTGAGGCAGAGAGTCCCAGGGGCAGAGAGAGCCTGGAAAGGAGGCGGGCTCATCTTGTCGCTCTCGTTCCGCCCCCTATCACCCATCCCCCAGCCCCACCCCCGCTTGGCACTGCATCCCCAACCCCAGCCAGCATGCCACACTCTCATAGGCAGAACTGAGAGCAAATGCCAAAGCTCCAAAGTCAGAGAGCCCTGGATTCAAATCCTGGCCCTGCCACTTTCCTGCTATGTGACCTTGGGCAGGTCACTCAACCTCTCTGGGCATCACATTCTTCATCTGTGAAACAGGCATAACAGTCGTTCTTGAAGCCAGTAGTATGCATAGGTGTAAACGGGGCGGCCGTGCACATAGAATGCTTTGGAATGAGGTGGGGACTTAAATGTTTGAATGAACAAACACTTTGGCTCTGCTTGTGAGGAAGGCAGCATGACACTGTCATGTTATAATGTAATTATAATGTTACAAATTACTCACACGAGGTAACGCTGGTAATTAAAATGTTACAGATGGCACCACTACTGCCTAGCTGCATGACCTTGGGTGAGATACTTCTCCTGTCTGAGCCTCAGCCTCCTCATCTATAAAATGGAAGTCTTAATAGCATCTCCCGAATAGAATAGGGAGTTTCATATGGAAACTAACCAAGGCAGTCCTTGGGGCTCTTATAACAGTGCTCAGCCCAGTGCACACACAGGATAGATATGACCTTTGGCATCCTAGGTCACGTGGCCACATGGAGCTGCAAGGGAGTCTGGGAAGTGTAATCTTTAGCTCGGGAGCTAGGCAGAATGGGGGTCCGGGAAGAGTTTTCTGCATAATACCAAGGAGGAAGCCAAGTCCCCTTTGGCAAGGACAGGTCTCAGAGCTCCCCACGTCAGCCCTCCCACCATCCTGACTTTAATCTCAGCACCTTGGCCTGGCTGCCTCCCCCGGTCCCCTTTTGGGGTCGCCTCAAGGTCTTATTTTGTCACCTTATGATCTCATTTAACCTTGATCACCCCCTCAAGGCCCTATTCAAACACAGTCACAGGGGCGGTTAGGACTTCTACATATGAATTGGGGGGGACACGATTCAGTCTACACACTCCCGCTGTTCCCTTTGGGGGAGCACCTGTGCCCCGCTCCACCTTTGAATCGAATTGGATTTGCTTCCAAGCTCATAGAAACACAACAGGTTTGAATGAAGCAGCCCTCGGACTCTGCTTGTGAGAAAGGCAGCCCTACATTGGAATTGACCCTTCAGCCTGAGCAAAAAATAATATTGTGGGTGAACACACACCCTTCCCTACCACCAAGAAAATCAGTACATTTTAAAATGATCCCACGGACAAGAATACCTCACAGCGCCCGTCATGAAGAGTGGGGGGGTGGGTGGCTGGCATCTTTAAAATTGTCACCTACCCTTGTCTAGAATCCACCTCCTCTCTCACCCATGATCATGACTGTATCAAGCATATTTTGTTTACAAACACTCAGGAAAGTCTAGTGTGTCTCAGCTCCCAGAATGCTTTGCGGAGCAGGATCTCGTTGGATTCTCACACCCACACCTAGGAGACCGGTGCAGCAGGACCCCATAGATGGCTCCTGTCCCACATGCTTCTTTCACAATGTGGCTGACACTCCCCCCACCCACCCACCCCACCCCAGCAAGGGGCCAGGTGTGTGTAGCTGCCCTGGAATCCAACTGGGGCCTTGACCACTCTGACCAACAAGGTGTGGCAGAAGTGATGCTCTGTGACCTCAGAAGCTGGATCAAAACACGGATAAAGATTCGGCGCGTCTCTCTTGCTCTCAGGAAACGTACCTGGGAGGCCAGCCACCATGCTATGAGGAAGCCCAAATGTGTCTTGGCTAAGAATCTGCATGGACAAGCCTCTGGGGTCCCAGAAAAGCCAGCCCACCTATGTTCTGTTGGGATTTGAACCCACATGAATGACTGGGCACAGGGACTCAGACCTGGAATCCCAGAGCTTTAGGAGGCAGAGGCAGGAATATTACTTGAGACCAGGAGTTTAAGACAAGCCTGGGCAACATAGCAAGATCCCATCTCTACCCAAAATAAAAATCATCCACACGAATCCATGAGCATAATCAATGAATATTTTATACCATCAGTTTTGGGGATAATTTGTTGTGCAATCTTAGTATCTAGAAAAATAATGTGTTAACTTTCAAGAACTGCTGTAATGAATGATCACCATCTGCACGGCTTAAAACAACAGAAATGTATTCTCTCATGGTCCTGGAGGCCAGAAGTTTGAAATCAAGGTGCTAGCAGGGCCGGGCTCCCTCTGAAGGCTCCAGGGGGATCTACCCCAAGTCGTTCCCTGCACTTCTGGCCTCACAGATGCCCCCTCCAATCTATGCTTCCGTGGGCACTTGGTTTCCCTGTCTCTCCTCCTCCTCTTATGAGGACACCAGCTGTGTGGGGAAGGCCCAGCCAACTCTAGTGTGGCCTCGTCTAAACTTGATGTCATCTGCAAAGACCCTATTTTCATAAAGGTCACCTTCACAGCCACTGGGAATTAGGATTTCAACAACCCTTTTAGGGAAACTCAGTTCAACCCGAAGCAGATAGTCAAGGCATTTTGCTGATGAGCAAACCAAAACTCAGAGAGGCAGAGTGACTTCCCCAATGCCACACAGTGGGCTAATGGCAGAGACAAGGTTGGAGCCCAGGGTGAGTCCAGAGGTGTGTCATCTCTGCTAACTCCTCAGACCAGCTCAGAGAGATTCAGTGATTACCCCAAGGCCACACAGCTTCCAAGTTAAAGTGGTTGGATTTTGGAACCCACACATTAGGTGACAAAACCAAATCCTCCTCTCCTAAGCCTCGCAGACTCCATGGGGTCTGGAGGCCGAGTTCCCTACTGGGGTGCAGAAGACAGGTGTTTCTGCAGGGCTGGGATTCCAGAGACCATTCTCACACAAGAGCAGTGTCTCTGACCCTGTTGGGAAGTCAATCAACTGCCCTGACCTCACTTCACTGAGTCTTCTCTCCAAGAAGCTCAGAGGTTTCATTCTCGGGCTGGAAGACATGGCAACAGGTTAACGGTTTCCTCCTCCCTGTCCCAAGAAGCAGGGACTTAACCCTAAAGAGAGCACTCAGAGACCCGAGTCCCTGCGGCCCATAACCCGGGGCAGGGTGGGAGAGATGAGGGAATGGGGGGTGTAGGGAGGATGGGGTCCATAAGGGGGAGGCAGGGGAGATGGGGGGCTGTGAGGGGTGAGGAGGGAGTGGGCAGGAGGGCGGAACGGACGAGAAATCCCCCCCCCCACTGGCATTTTCTGCTTGCCTTCCTCCTTCTCCACACCCCCTCCCACTTTGGCTCTGTAGCGGGTGGTTGCCCCAAGTGGATCCACGAGCAGCCTGTGCCCTTGGGCTTCCGTCAGGTTTGAGACCACAGGGAGCGCAGCTTGATGGGCTGGGAAGTTTATGTCACCAGCTCCTCCCTGCAGGGTCGCCAGGGCTGGTCACGTCCCTGGCGGTCCCTGCTCCCATCAGACACAGCCCTGCACGTCCCTTCCCCCTTCTGCCTGGAGCCATCCCTCCCCCTCCACAGGGTCCTGGCCTGGCACTCTCCCATCCTGCTCCTGCCCTTTGACGAACCTTGAATTCTTGCATGGAATGTGCTCGCTGCCTGCTTTCTGTCTCTGCCTTGTGTCTTCCCGGTTCCCTAGGCCGCAGCGCCGAGCATCCATGTCTTACACACTCGATGTGCAGTCTCCCTGGTCTGGCCAGGTAGTTGGCATCCAAGGTCCTCAGCGGGTCAGGAACCTGGAGGGTCGCTCAAGTACCCCAAGTCTTAAGTTGCTTTCTGCCACTGAGTCCAAGATGGGAGGATTGGGGAGGAAAGGGGAAGGAAGGGTCTGTCTAGATAGGAAGCTGCAGCCAGGCTCGGTGGCTCAGCCTGTAATCCCGCACTTGGGGAGGCTGAGGTGAGTGGAGTGCCTGAGCCCGAGGGTTCGAGACCCGCCTGGGCAACTTGGCAAGACCTCATCTCTACAATAATTCAAAAAAAAATTAGCCAGGCATGGGAGCGCAGGCCTGGAGTTCCAGCTACTTGGAAGGCTGAGGCGGAAGGACCGCCGGAGCCCAGCAAGTTGAGGCTGCGGTGGCAGGGAGCTGCCACTGCACTCCAGTCTGGGCGACAGAGTGAGACTCCAACTCAAAAAAAAAAAAAGATAGGAAGCCTCAAGATCTCAGGCACAGTCCTGGGCTGGAAAGTCCCTCTGACACTCTTCCTTAAACCATCTATTTCGTGGGCTGTCTCAGCATCCCATTCAAAGCAATGAGGTGTCACGGTGAGGGCTCAAGTTCAAGGGAGTCCCAGTGAAGAGGACAAAATTTGCGGCCAGACGGACTTGTGTCCAGCCCCACCTCTTGCTGTGAGACCAAGACAAGTCCCCAGCCTCAGCTTCCTGAACACATAACACAGGGAAATGACAGAACCTGCCTGGGGGGAGGGGGGTACTGGCAAGGATTTTGTTGGGGCAAGTCACAGCATTTACCAGGCCCTTGGCAATTATTAGCGGTTGTGGATTGATTGGTTGATTGATTGATAGCTTGAAGTCAGGGTCTCGCTCTGTCACCCAGGCTGGAGTGCAGTGGCATCCTCACAGCTCGGTGTAGCCTCGACCTCCTTGGTTCAGATAATCTTCCCACCTCAGCCTCCCGAGTAGCTGGGACTACACGTGGGTGCCACCACATCCAGCAATTTTTTTTTATTTTCCTAGAGATGAGGTCTCACCAGGGTAGGCGTGAGTCACTGTACCTGGCCATTTTGTCATTGTGGAAGAGGGGACAATCCACCAAAGCCTGGTGCTGTCCTGGAAAAGGGGACGCCTTGGCTGGCTCCACGTACATCCTAGGCACAGAGTATGGGTGCTGGTCACGAGCCGTGTGTCCCCAACTGCCCAGCCCGGCGCCCTGGAGGCTGACCCAGAGGGCCACATCACCCAGGGTTCCCTCATCTCCCTGTCACCTTCCTGCTGGGTCAGCCAAGTGAGGGCTGAGGGTGGTCAGAGGGGGAAGCAGAGGCAGAAAGAGCCCCCCGGGAAACCTCAAACTGCAGAGGTTACATCCCTCTCTGCACACAGGTCTCCTGGTAGCCCTGGAAGCCCCACCCTCTCCCTGTCCCTGGCCCTGCTTCCTGTGACACATGACCGCACACTTGGGGATTTAAAACAACAGATTTATCCTCTCATGGCTCTGGCGGCCGGAAGCCCGAAATCGGTTTCCTGGGCTGAAATTGGGGTGTCAGCAGGGTCCCTCTGGAGGCTCGGCTGGGCGGGGTGGGGAGAGGAATTCCCTCTTCCAGTTCCAGGGGGTGCCGGCTTTTCTGGCCCATGGCTGCCTCTTCAAGTCTTCAAGGTCAGTGTCTTCAAGTTTCTCATGTGGCCTGCCCTCCACCTCCCTCTTAGAAAGGTACAGGCGGCATTCAGGGATCCCTGGGATCATGCACGGTACTCTTCCCATCTCGAGAGCCTTAATTCGGCACATCTGCAGACCCCCCCCACCTCTTTTTTTGCAGGAGTGGATGTGTGGTGGCGGCCGTTTCTCAGCCTACCACAGCACCCTCTGTTGCGGGTCCCTGCCCTCGGGGCTTCACAGCCCCAAGATCCCTGCCTCTTCCCCACCTGCCCCCCCCCGCCACCCCCCACCAACCTCCCACCCCCACCCAGCTCTCAGCCTCTTGTCTGTACTCAGCCCCCTCTCTCTAGCCAGGTGTTCTCTGTGGAGCAGGGTCTTTGGGGCAAGATGGCAGGGTTCTGGCTCCCTACAGGGGCAAAAGCAAGGGTAAGCCGCATCCATCGTGCGCGGGGCCCAGCCGGCTTCGCCTCTGGATTCAGCCTCACTGGGAGAGCACCCTAGTGACCACCGTGTGGCAAGGGCTCATTCGTGATCCTCTGGCCCTCTCTGCTGGCCAATGTGTAGAAGTTCAGGAGGGTTTTCTGGCAGCCTCATCCAGGAGCGCTGAGTTGAGAAGATGCCTCTCGACCAATAAGGAGGAGGGAAGCTGAGATGGAGGTTTGTGGCGTTGCGTTGACCAAGAGCACTAAAAGGCAAAAGTCGAAGAGGCACCCAGGTCACCCCGTTCAATGAGCGGCTTCAAGGATGCATGACATGGTGGATACAATATAGGCTCTGAGTCTATCCGCTGCTTCTGGCTGAGTGTGAGCTCGGGCAAGTCACTTCACCTCTCTGTGCTTGGGTTTCTTCGTCTGTAAATTACTGATGCCTCCACTACCGGGTTATTTTGAGCTTTAAATGAGCTCATCTATCTTAAACCAATGCCTGACACATCAAAATAGGGTTGTCACTGCTATGGGCACCGTGCTAGGCAGCATAAATATGCTCCCTCTAACCCTCACCACCACCCCGGAAGTGGGCATCACTGGCCCTGCTTTGTGCATGAGGACTGAGGTTCCGAGAGGATGAATGACTTATTCAAGGTCACACAGCAGGAAGTGTCAGAGATGGGGTGTGAACCCAGGTCTCTCCACCTCCCATGTTTCTCTCCCTCCAGGGCTCCATGTCATCGTCTCAGGATGAGCTACCGCGTGGCCATGACTTTCCAGGGCTCACCTCAGCAGCCAAAAGGGAGAAGACAGCTGGGGAGATGGTGGCACTGTTGACTCCAAGTAAAAGTGAGGAGGGACAAGTGGGCACAGCCTGTGGCTGCACGAGGGAACTCTGTGTTGATCTCAGATCACAAAAAACCAGACTTGGACATGACCTTGGAGAAGCACAGCCTCTTCTCCTCCAAGATGGTGCCTATGAAGGTCAAGAACTCATCCCACATGAATACGTCATTCATTTTGTGGACAGCGACGATGACAACGATGATGATTAATTTTGGGAACATACCTTTTAATGTCCAGCTCTTTCACTAGACTATAAGCCCCCATAGGGCAAGGAATGTGTCTGTCCTAATCACCACTGAGCTGGCACAGAGCAGTTGCTCATTAAATACTGCAATGAATAAACGAATGGATGGATGCATGAATGAATGAACACGTTTGCTTCTCTGCCGTAGAGTTCCCTGACTGGTTGAACCCAAACAAAATTTAGCGATGGTCTTAGGGCAGTATTTTCCTAATGCATGTTTCATGATACAAGAGCTTGGGGCTCAAATAAACTTATGGTGCCTTGTGTAAAGCAGAGGTCTTGGCTGAAAGTTTCTTTGCTGATGTCAACTTCCTCGGGGCACCGAGAACTTATAGGAGTCTGTCACAACATGTGGCATTCTCTCCATCTGTTTTCTATGTAGCCGTCCTTCCTTCCCCAGCTCCTAGAAAGTTATGGACATCTTGCTGGGCTTTGTTCTGTAGATCTCAACCTGGAAGGTGTCCCTTTAAGGCCACCATGGGAGCAGGACTCTGAGGTTGGGTCAGAATGAGTCCTCCCCTCGTCTTCAGAACCACTTGAGAGACTACACGAGATGAAAAAGGATGATGGCCGGGCTTGGTGGCTCAGCCTGTAATCCCGCACCTTGGGAGGCTGAGGTGAGTGGATTGCCTGAGCCCGCGGGTTCGAGACCCACCTGGGCAGGCGAAACCTCATCTCTACAATAAATCAAAAAAATTAGCCGGGCATGGTAGCGCGCGCCTGTAGTTCCGGCTACTCGGAAGGCTGAGGTGGAAGGATCGCCGGAGCCCAGCAGGTCGAGGCTGCGGTGGCCGGGAGCGTCCACTGCACTCCAG